>CAUYLG010076623.1:62500-110038 GCA_963573385.1 Cacajao melanocephalus
ATACCTCTCCCACCTGGACCTCATAAAGAGTTAGCCTCCAAGTAAGTCATTTTTCATGGAGGGGCTCTTATGAGTAGATTCATCTTCCAAACAACATTATTATTGCCTAAGGTTTTGCCTTAAATCCATCAGCCCCATACAAGCTTGAGTGCCTTACTCGATTTTGACATATTATCCCAAGGTGTTCTTCTCTGATGGCCAAGTGGCTAATTCATTAAGTTATCACAGGGTAGGAGAATGCAGATGCTTTATTAGCTTTTAAAATGATGCAACTGGTGATTAAAGAAAATTAAATTGAACTTTATAGGTTTTTTTTCTTATAAGTTAATCCATTTCTTTTTTGTGTAAAAGTGCGAGCTCTTAGCCTAAGCTAAGGCCATCTGATCCAGTATCTAAAAAAGATATCCCTGGAGGTGGCGAGAGGATGGTGCCTTCTTCAAGGATGATGGGGTTGTAGGTTGGTATCTCCTCTTTGCAGAACAAGTTGGCAGACAGAAACTAACAGATTTGAAGACGTATGTTGCTAGCACATAGCAATTTCACCTTTAATTATGTCCCTTGGACAAATCTTTTACATGTGCACAAAGAGATGTTCTCTGCAGCAATGTTTGTTGTGTTGGACGTTTGTAAGTAACCTAAATCCCCATTAATGGGGGCATGAATAAGGCAAAGGTGGTATATTTAGTGATAGACTACTCTGCATCATTCAGAAGGAATAGTAGTAGGTCTCTTTTTAATTTGATACTGCATGTGGGTTCCCTGCATTGATAGGACAGTCTCAGAAACAACACTGAGTGAAGAAAAGAACATGGACACTGGTTTCCACATTGGATGTCATGTGTGTGAATTTTTATGCCATGTACCATGCAACACTGGATGTAGAAATGTATCAAGAGAAAGATGTACATGGAGATTTGCAGCTGCCTGGGGAAGGGGAACAGGATAGGGTAAATGGAACTGGGCACTGTGGGGTTATGGAGGATATTTAGTAATATCTGTACCGTTCTGTTTGAGGACTAGAAATAATTGTGACAAAATATAATTGGTATTTCTAAGTGGTTGGAATATTAGTAATTTCTCCATTATTATTTGAAAACAGAAGAAAGACTTCCTGGAAACATGGGGTACAATATAGTCAAAGTCAAACTCAAAGTCTGTGGTGATGGTAGCTGTTTCTTGTGCCTCCAGGAAGAGATCCCAGCTTTGTCTATTCAGGTGGCCATTGTGGATTTGGTACTCAATCACAGGTCTTCTGTCTTGACCTTTGGTTATTCACTAAGAAATTTGGTCTTGGTGTTTGACTACTGCCTCCCCTAGAAGCCATATGAATTGATTTCTATCTATATATTGATTTGACAGAAACACTCATTTCAACTATTTGGCACATCCACAGAAGAAGATCCATTGGATATTATTCTGCCATAGAAAAGAATGAAATCATATTTTTTGCAGCAACACGGTTGGAACTGGAGATCATTATCTAAGGTGAAGCCAACCAGGCTTAGAAAGTCCAATTGGCATGTTCTCACTAATACTTGGGTGCTAAAAAACGTGTGCGTGTGGGAGCAGAGGGTGGAACGATGGATGGTAGAGACTTGGAAGGATGGAGATGTGGCTTGGATAAGAACTTAGTTAATGGGTACAGTGTACATTATTCAGGTGATAGGTACCCTAAAAGCCCTGAATTATCCATGATATAATCTATGCATGTAACAAAATCGCATATGTACTCCACAAATTTGTACAAATAAAAAATAACAAAATGATACTTTTGCTAACAAGGGAAAAATTGTGTGTCAACTGAATGTAAGGTCTCAGTCACGGTTGAGTAAATTCTCTGAACTTCTCCAAGCCTTCCTTCTACTCCTGCCTGTTAACAGTCATCTTGTGATGAACACCTGACTCCTCAAATCTGCCAAGAATGGAAAATCAGAGCCTTGTTCTTTCCCATGAGATGACATACACATTTTAGACCCTAATTTCAGAAAATCCAACCAATAACTTTCTTTCTTTTTTTTTTTTTTTTTTTTGCACCTGGACACTGACTCAGCATTTAGTTCAGGCGTGATGTGATTGTGCCTTCAGTTGCAAGCATGCAGATGAGAGGTAGCAAAGCTAGTGTTGGATTGCAGACTGCAGGGCAGGGTGGGGCTGGCTGCTGCCTTTGCAGTGTTTACTGGTGTTATGGGTGGGATGGGAACCAGAGAGATATCCTCATCTGAGAATGCAAGGGTCTTCCAAGAGAAGAGCACACCCCAGTGCTTTTTCTTTCTTTCTTTGCCTTGGAACTAGGGATCTTCCTACCTTATTTGGTACTTGGAGCAGTATTTCAAACTTACATTTCAGAACATTTTATCTTTGGAGTTAGATCATGATTCATGTATTAATCCAACTTGTAATTACTAATTACTGACTGTTTGGCAGTCCTTGATCTAGTTGCTTAGGAAATGGTGGTGCAAAGAATGAATCTTACCCTCTGTTATTGTTCACATGTTTGTTCCCTCCAAATCTCATGTTGAAAAATGCTCCCTAGTGCTGAGGACGGGTCTGGTTTGGGGTGTTTGAGTCATGGAGGCAGATTCCTCATGAATGGATTGGTGCCCTCCCCATGATAATGAATGAGTTCTTGCTCACATGGAAGTTCTTTGACAGTGAGTGAGTTCTCTGTTCACATAGAAGCTGGTTGTTTAAAGGAGCCTGGCACCTCTTCTTCTCTCTCTGGCTCCCTCTTTTGTCATGTGATATACCTGCACCCTCTTTTGCTTTCCATGGTGAGTAAAAGCTTCCTGAGGCCCTATCAGAAGCTGAGCAGATGCTGGAGCCATGCTTGTACAGCCTGCAGAACTATGAGCCTAATAAACCTCTTTTCTTCATAAATTACCCTATTTACTCCTTTATAGCAATGCAAAATGGACTAATACACCCTCAAACTTCTCCCAGTAGAGTGGAGTTAGGGGGGAGACAATTAAGGTTGAGTGTGATGTGTGCTTAATAGGAGTGGAACAGTACAAGAAAAACCCAAGATGAAAGACTGTGGTACCTTCATTACGTTCTGGTTCAGTATGGTGGTATGTGGACTGAGAAAGGGAAAGGTGTGTAGAATCACCTGCTTACCATTCCCTCCTCACCAGTTAGTGAGTAGCCAGCCAACCTTGGGCCAGTCCTTAAACTTCTTAGCTTCCTCATCTGTCAAATAAGACATTGATATGTATATCTTAGGACTATTAGGAGTATTAAATAAGACAGCAAAGATAAAGAGTCATTTTGAAGGTATGCTCAGATGCTTTGGTATCCATACATAATTAGGTGAGTGGAACCCATGTAAACATTATCCTAAAGTTTTAGACTAAGGCTTTGGCTTCTCTGAAAGCCATGTTAAAGAAAGTCATTGTAATGTCCCTATCAAACTGGCATGCTCCTAGGGTGACCGACCATTCCAGTCTGCCTGATAATGTCCCACCTTTAGCACTGGAAATCCCAGATCTGGAAAGCCCTTGAGTTTCAGAAAAACTGGAAAGTTGGGCATCCAAATCTCCACTAAGGGCTCTGCTGTCAGAGTCTGAAGTACCGGGTATATATGGTGTCAATTCTGGGTGCACATTTTACATTTCAAAAAGTTAGGGCCAGGTACGGTGGCTCGTACCTGTAATACCAGCACTTTTGGAGGCCTGGGTAGGTGGATCATGAGGTCAGGATTTCAAGACCAGACTGACAAATACGGTGGTACCCCGTCTCTATTGAAAACATAAAAATTAGCCAGGTGTGGTGGCATGCACCTGTAATCCCAGCTACTGAGGAGGCTGAGACAGGAGAATCGCTTGAATCCAGGATGCAGAGGTTGCAGTGAGCCCGGATCATGCTGCTGTACTCTAGCCTGGGCTACAGAGCGAGAATCTGTCTCAAAAAAAAACCAAAAAACAAAAAACAGTTAGATTTGTGGTTGGCATCTCCCATCTACCAGCTTCATAAACAAAGTGGTTTCTACTCTGCACCTTTAAGGAAATAGGATGTATACTGGTTTTGTTTTTCTGCCTTAACTCCCAGTTGTATAATTTCTTTCTCTTTCTCTGCAAGGGACCAAGTTTTGGTAAAAAAATATACTTTGAGAAATCAATACAAAATTTGATCCAACCAGGTCAAGCTCCCCAGCTGACCTAATCTTAATGCATTGTGAAAAGTATTTCAATTTATTAAACTCTTGTAGGTCTAAGGAGAAGCTGAAAAAATGGTGTTTAGGTATGAAAGAAAAGGAGCTTGGAAGGCTAAATTTAGATAACACCTGAGTCACTTTGCTTCTAAGTAGAATTTAATAGAGTTGCATCTTTGCAATCTTTATATGCGTTTGGCATGACAATTTGTTTTGTTAGTCAGAAATGAATCCTTATGAAAAAGAGCCCTTTTTTTGGATTGCAATAAGAATTTTATATCATTGAGAGCCATTTTGACTTAGAGGCTACTGCTACTAATTTTCCATAGCTAGGGATAATTTATGTCTGTGCAAAGCTAGTTACCCTAGTGTTGGCTGCAAGAATTCTTGAGTACATTTTGGCCTCTTGAAGCATGCATTTACTGTTTCTGAGAATACAGAGAGGTGGTTTGTGCACCTCCCAGGTGCCCAGGGACCTACCCTTTCCTCCTCAGCTCTGAGATACTGCAGTAGGACTGGCCTCAGCGTGAACTGGATGGTTGATGGCCTGAACTGGGTTACACTAAAGGTAAATTCATTACCCACCCAGCATCTCAGATGTAAATTAATGAGAAATTTTGGGGTACAAAATGGCAAAGACTGAACCGAAACAAACTGCAACAAAAAAGAGATTTTACTGGAGAAATGTCAGGGCATTTCAAGTAACCTGAGCAAGTTGGGTGGAGCCTCTAGGTCTTTAAGAAAACTACAACTAGACACTCAGCATTGGCCAGGACTCTCTTGGGCTGTCTCTCATCTCTGCTTCTCCTGGTATTGAGTTTCAGACTCCAGACTAGCTGTGGGGAATGTGGCCACTAGTGCCAGGCGCTCAACCCTCACAGCTCTATCTACCAAATACGAACCCACCTCTTCTCTTGATTGAAAAAAAGAAAGAAACTCCAAGGCAGGGTTTTATTTGGACATCTTGTGTCAGGTACCTAACTTTGAATCGACAAGACAAGGTCAGGGGGCTTGGTTATGTATCACAAACGTGGCACTTGGAGATTCAACTCTGGTTGTCAAGGTCATGGCCAGAGAACTGGAATTGGGGGCAGGCAGCCACCCAAGTGGTGCTAACGATGACACTCATTAAGGATTGCTTATGCCAACTGCATCACTTACGATTGTGAGGCTTTGAGCAAGTCATTTACAAGTTACCTGTTGGTGATGTGGATATTGCAATGTCTTCCTGAGAAGTGTTGTTACAAAGCATTAGATAATGTATTTGCAGGGCATAGTACACTGCCCTGGTTACAGAAGGCAATCAGTAAATGGTAATGATAATTGTGGGAGCTGTAAATTTGGTGATGAGGGTGGGGAAAGGGGAAGATAGGATTAGTTGCCTGCTCAAATTTCTGTAGAATCCTAAAGAAAGATTGTCTGGTATGTGGGAAACACTACACTGAACTGAGAAGGCGGTCTCATTTGACACAGCAGGAAAGACTTTTTGTGACCTCAGAATATTTCTCTTTGTCTCTGCAGAGACCAGAGACCTATCAGGACAGAGCTTTTCTTATGGAAATTCTGCATTATGGTCACATTCATTTATTCACTCATTTGTACATCAAATATATATTTTTGAGCTGTTACGTCCCAGGAACGTTTTTAGGAATGAGAAATACAATAGAGAACAGGGACAAGGTATATCATCTTATACCAGTCATTTTAATGAGAAATAGAGACAAAAAGTAAAGGAACACATTTATAAATAAGTTATGTATTATGGTAATCTCAAGGAAGGGAATGAACTGGTTGATGTGGGAATGATGGAACAAGATGGTCAATGAAGGCCTCTCTGAAGTATTGACGTGGAAACATAGAGCACGGCCATGCAGAGAGACAGCAGGGGAATGCTGCTTGCACACAGAGTAGTGATTGTCTCAGCTTTGCAGAGAAAAAGACCGGAGCGTGCTTGTGAAGCTGAAGGAGAGCTGGAAAGTGGTCAGGGAGAGAGGACTGTGGTCTGAGAGGCCAGTAAGGTCATCCCAGTTAAGATACCCTGGTTGGTTTTATTCTCCCTGAAAAGGAGTCTTGGTTTTCATGTAATGGTATCACATATGTAACCATTAAAAAGCCATACGTTGAAGAGAGTCATCCATCAGCTCCACCCAAATGCATATTATTGTCATCACAGTGTCATTGATGCCAACAAAGTGTGCTTTTATGCCATGAACCGCATCCTCTCCCGAAAGGAATAATCCTCAGTGTAGAACTCCCAAAAGCCAGTGATGGCCTTGAGAAGGGTTTGAGACACTGTCTACCCATTTCTTGAGGCTCAGTGAATCTGTTTACAGCTCCACAAACAAGATTGCCAGTACCTATCCCACCATGTTGGGAGAATTAGACTAAAAACTGCATGTAGCTCTCTTGGCCTAACACCTGGCATGATGGAGGCACTCGGTCCATACAACCCTCACTTCTGTTGTTGCCAATGTGCTTGAAAACAAATATACCTTTCCCATCAGATTTTGTGGGATGCGAGGGCAAGGACTCAATTTTACTTCCCTCTGAATTCCAAAATCTTGCGGAAGGTTTAGGATTAAATGAGTAATTTTCCAATGAATAGATAGAGAAAAGGAACTGATTTTAGGGGTGTATCTTTCTCTAAGAAGCTGTGTTCTCCTGAATTGGATGTGAACCCTGACCATGCCTAGGTCGGTTTCCTGATGAATATGGAGTGCACTGGCGTTGTTTTCACATGCGCAGTTTTTATTTCTCCTTATGCCAACACCACCCTGATTTGTTTGGGGAACAGCTTGTTCTCAGCAGGTGGCAGTTTCCGAGAGACTGTACAGTGACCGCATATTTTCCAAGAAGGGAGAGCAGGTGATCCAACGCAGACCAATCATCCTCTTTCTCCTGCAACAAAATCTTGAGTACAATGACACAGAGATGGAAATAGTATAAGGTTATTCACCTTGACTGTAGCTCTTTGAGGAGGCTGTACAGTAGGTCTCATTACTTGGATGTTTAGAGATGGTTCTTAAGTTTTCCCTTACGTTTTCTGAGCTCCTCAACATCTTTGCAATACTTTTTCTGTTTTGCATGATTCCCATACTTAGTTTCTGTTGCTTGCAGCCAAAGAACCCTGAACAGTTTAGGAGGATTACGATATTAGTCATGAAGCAGAAACATCGTCTGCAGTGCACAAGGCCCTGGGAAGCTGGTAGTCTCTGCCTGATCTGTGCGGATGCAAGATGCGTTGGGGTGCTGCATAGAGCCATGCAGCTGGTAGACCAGTTGTCCACTAGGGCAGTGTGCACATTTGGGATGGTACATCTTGGATCACTGGTTCAATATTCGTTAATTCAGTGTTCACGGACACTTCTAAAATACATATGTGTGTCTGTGTGTGTGTGTGTGTGTGTGTACAGGTTGAGTATCCCTTATGTAAAATGCCTAGGAGTAATATTCAGATTTTGAATTTTCTCACATTTTTGAATATTTGCATTATATGTATCAGTTGAGCATCTCTAATCCAAAAATCCGAAATGCGCCAGTGAGCATTTCCTTGGAGAGCCATGTTGGTACTCAAGAAGTTTCAGACGTGGGGAAATTGTGGATTTTGTGTTTTTAGATTAGGGACACTCAGCCTATATATCTGATGTAGATTGTAGTCTTAAATACTGAAAACAGTTTATTTTCTTTATATTACAAAAGAGGAAATGAGGTTCCGAAGTGTTTGATTTCTCTGAGGCAGTCTCATCAACAGGTGCCAGAGATGAGATTCAAGCTCCATCCAGCTGGGATTCAAGCTTCTTGTACTCCCCTGTACCACCCCCCTCCACCTGTGGTCATCTCAGTGTGAGGGATGCAATACGAAGCCTTCGTGTCACATTCTCCACCTCGGCTGAGAATGTGCACATTTGGTGACTCTTCTTATTTTATTTTATTTTTCCATTCTGTGCCCATCCCCAAATGACTGGGAAAGTGCTATGGTTATTGATTTGAGGGTTATAATAAACTTTAGTAACTTTGATAAACTAGAAAAATTCACAAATCCAGAACCCATGTATAACAGGGATTGACTTGTGTGTGTGTGTGTGTGTGTGTGTGTGTCACTAATAGCAGATGCATAGAAGCTGCGTAGAGGCTTTAAAGAAGCAAGGTGCCATGTTGTGGGAAGGTGCTGTGGAAGGGGCAGCATGTCAAGGAACTGCAGGTAGCCTCCAGTAGTTGAGAATGGTCTCCAGCCAGTAGCCAGCAAGAAAAGGGGGCCCTCAGTCACAGAGCTGCAAGAAGATGAATTCTGCTAACCACTGGAGAGGATTTGAAGTGGCTCTTTCCCAACTGAGCCTCTGTGAATCACAGCTCCAAGGAGCACCTGAGTTACAGCCTGGTAAAGACCCTGAGCAGGCAAAGTCCAGTTCTGCCTTGCCTGACCTCCTAATCCAGCGATACTGTGAGATAGCTAATTGGTGTCATTTTAAGCTTCCGAGTTTGTGAAGATTTGTTAAGCAGTAATGCAAAAGTAATGCAGGAGGTGAGTACATACACACTCCTATATAGGGATCAGGATCCCTGGCTGCGGGGCTCAGTCTTTCTTCTAGGGTTTCTTTTTCTACCTAGTTTGTTGAGAATTCAAGCCAGAAAGCCTGCTGGGGATATCAGAACACACCCCAACAAACAAGAAAGTGCCCAGAGGCCAGTCAAGAGGGATGTGCTCATCTGGAAGCTGAGAAAGAAAGAAGTGATATCATACCAGGAAGAGAAGTTGGACAAAGAGGTATCATAGGGGAAGACATGGCATTTATACATGCAGCTTAGCTGGGAGGACACAGTAGGTACATTCCGAGACAGTAACATTTATACAGCTTTCTAAACATCTGGACTCGCTACACAATTGACTATTTTCCCAGCTTCTCCCCAGCTCTGGATGTCAACTTAAGGTGTTTTAAGTCTCAGAGTTTTTTGTCTCCTCCAGAGGCAGTAATCTGGTTGCTATGGAAGAGAGCTGAGTGGACACACGTGGGTGTATGCGGGTGTATGCATCCCGGTGTGAATTGTTAAGCTGGCAACCCTTCTGTTGCTTTCCCTTCAGATGATACATCTCTTCTCTCCTGCCAATGGGCCCTTTAACCCTTTGCTGACCTAACTTCATAAATAGGAGATGAAAACTGGATGATGAGGCTTGGAAACCAACCAAATTATAGACCTCTGCATTAAAATAAAATGATTCCCAGTTTCAAATAGTTATGACTCTTTTAAAAGCATATATAGGCAGAGCAAAAATAAACCTCCAAGTATCTGAAACTCTGAATCAAAACATTGCAATGGATACACCTAAGTGGGGCAAATGGGACCAAATTCATTTTATTCTGTTTTGCCTGTTCCTTTTGGTCTTATACATAATACTCATGGAATAACAAAAGGTTAAAAAAAAACTCATTATATGTTGGGGGAAAGAGAAAATTCTTTCTTGCAGGTCAGGCCCTTCTTTCAATCATGCTGCTATGGAAGGTGGGTGGTGATGGATTTGAGTGTGGGTGTTTGTGAAAGATGCAATGAGAATCTTGGTTCCAGAACTTTTGATGCCAGTAAAATTAAATAATCTTAACTGTCACCTCAGTGACTCCCTCTTTCCCATTCTAGTCAACACCAAGCCTGGCTGTGTGATTCCTTTTGTCTGGAATTCCTTCTGATCCCTTCCTCTTAAAAGTAGGCAACTCGTCACTCCTTAAACTCAGCTCAAGTATTGCCTTTTCGTGAAAGTTTTCCTGACCTAGAGAAGGTTGGGGTTCAGTTAGAGGAGCCTCTTCTGGGCTGCCTCAGTTCCCCACCTTGTCACAGGTTGCAGTGGCTCCGTGTTACCCATTTTCTCCACTTGGAGTAGATATCTTGTCTGTCTATTGCTAGCGTCTAGCACAGAGCTTCAGGGCATCAGAGTAAAGTACTGAGTAAGTGAGATAAATTTGAGCTTAGCTCTCATTTTGCCTCAGAGTTGAAAAGAAAGCCCAGCTGTGCTTGGCTCAGAAGTAACCCTAATAGGATGGCAATGAACATTGTGCTAAACCAAAATGTGCGGCCAGGGATTTTGTATTCTGCATTTTTCACACCCTAACTGGGGTATGTGTGCAAGCCTGATTTACCAACCTCATTTTCCAAGGCTGTTATCCTTCATCTTGACACACGGCTGAAGTCATTTAATTATCACTGTTTTACCCTGTCATTATAGAGCTGCTGTGATCCATTATTGAGGATTTTCAGGTTTTCTGCCTTCCATCTACTCAGTAGGGCCGAAGTTGAGGTTTCCTGAGTGATTTTGGTTCTGTAACTTCGTGAACACAGACTTCTGAATGATACCCACTTGGTATGTGAAATCGGTAGGCATTTGTGGGGTGATTTGGAGGACCAGCTGGTCTCCAATTTTATCAAGAGCTTAACGGTGCCCAGCCGCTGCCTTGCTGTACTCTAGCTTTTCCTGTTCCACACCCTGAGATCACCACTGTGCTGGGTTTGGGTTATCTCTGTCTGATGCCCTCCTTCCTGAGGACTTTGCCCAGTCCGTTCTTTCAAATGATACTTCTTAGGGATACCGGTCCTGGCTCCCTAAGTAGGATGTGAAGTAGGCCACCCACAGCCCCCAACCCAACTATTATCACACCATTTTGCTCTTTTGCTTGATTTTCTCTTTTGGAGGGTTGAGTTTGTTTTTGTTTTTGTTTGGCTTGTATAATTGGAGCTATGGGAAAATGGTAGGATAGAACGGGTTTTAGAGAGACGGTGAAAGCAGGAATTCCGTTTCAGACATTTTAGGTATAAAATGTCTACTAAGTAGCGTTTGCATAGTTGTGGTTGTGAAATTTAGAAAGAAGGTTGGATTAAAGGTGAGGGTGTGAGAGCTATCAGGATACAGATGGCGTTTAAAGCCGTGGGACTTGAGATTACCAGGAGACTGGCAGTAATACATTTTTTCCTTGATAAATTTGGAAATATAAGAGTACATAATTGCCATTCGTAGTCCTATAACCTTGACGTAAATTATGGTAAGATATTTGGCATATTTCCTTCCAGTTTTTTTTTTCACTATGCATTTAAATTTTTATTTTTAATTTTTCACTTTAATAATAGAAATTTCCAAACACATTCACAAGTCGAGTGGATAGTATGACATATCCCTGGGCGCCCATGATCCAACTCAGTAATCATTACGTTTCTATATATCAGGGCAAATATTTTATAAGGAAAGGTTCTTTATAAAAGAGCCACAGCGATAAGAGCAAACAGAATGGTAAATCGCTTAGAAATCACTGAGAATCACGAGAAAACCACTGTTTTGCAGCCCCTAATGAAATAATAAAACTAGGCAACCAGGATCAATAGCTATGAAAACCACTAGGTGAAAGGTGGGTGGGGAATTTGATGATGGATGGATGGGATGATGCCAGTTGAAGTAATTGGTCAATCTTAGCATTGCTAAAACTTGGAAAATCAGATGTTATGCACCTCTTTATGCACCATGACGTGCTGGTCTTGCTGAAAAGAAATTGCAAGTTGGCACCCTTTAACCTACACTTGGAATTAGGACGAATAAACCTAAGGATCTAATGTACAGCACAAGGACTTAATACTTGCAATACTTAATGGTACTGTATATTGAAAATTTACTTGCTCTTCTAAAGGAAAGGAAGTTACTGTAGAAGGTGATAGATACGTTAATTTGGTTGCATGTAGTAATCATTCACTATGCGTAAATATGTGTATCAGAACGTCACGTTGTACACCGTAAATATATGCAATGAAAAATCAATAAGAAAAGAAATTGCCCCTAAATCCAACCAAGCTTCTAGATCTAATTACAGTTTTAGGGAATATGATGATTAGAGGAAGATGTCAACCGTGGTTTTAGATATGGATACAAATAGCCAAATCCAGAAAATGGGGAATTCTAGTAGAAAATTACAGAGAAGAGGCCAGAAGTGCGGTGGCTCATGCCTATAATGTCAGCACTGGGGGGCTGAGGTGGGTGGATTATGAGGTCAAGAGATCAAGACCATCCTGGCCAACATGGTGAAACCCCGTCTCTACTAAAAAAATACAAAAGTTAGCTGGGTGTGGTGGCGCATGCTGTAGTCCTAGCTACTCAGGAGGCTGAGGCAGGAGTATTGCTTGAACCCGGGAGGTGGATATTGCATTGAGCCAAGATCGTGCCACTGCACTCCAGCCTGGTGACAGAACAAGACTCCATCTCAAAAAAAAAAAAAAAAAAGAGAAAAGAAAATTATAGAGAAGAATATAATGACCCTCCTGTACTCACCTTTTAGCATTATTATTTTGAGATGAAGTTTCGCTCTTGTTGCCCAGGCTGGAGTACAATGGTGTGATCTTGGCTCACTGCAATCTCCACCTCCTGGGTTTGAGCGATTCTCCTGCCTCTGCCTCCCGAGTTGCTGGGATTACAGGTGCATGCCACCACATCTGGCTAATTTTGTGTTTTTAGTAGAGATAGGGTTTCTCCATGTTGGCCAGGCTAGTCCTGAACTCCTGACCTCAGATGATCTGCCTGCCTCGACCTCCCAAAGTGCTGGGATTATAGGCATGAGCTAGTGCACCCAGCTGCATTATCATGTTTGAATATTATTTTACATTTGCTTCAGAATTTGTAAATGTAATATCATGCCAGGGCTTAATAGAGTTGATGTCCCTGGGTGCCTTTTCCCATTCTCACTGTCTTCCTTTGCTGCCAGAATGATTATTCTCATAGGTATTTTCTAAATATTTATGAATCCATAGGCAAAACAGGGCATCCTATGCATCTGTGTTTTCATATGTAAGGCCAGTTAATTCAGTCTAACTTTTGTATAATATCTACCAGTATGATTATACCAGAATTTGTTAATCATTTTCCTGTTGATGGACATTCGTGTTATTTATATTTTTGTACTTATTCAAACATGTAGGGGTAAAATTAAGTGATCCAAGGCTATGTGCATCTTCAGATTTACCAGATGGTTCTAAAACCATCTTCAGAATGCTCTGAAGCCTTTACTGTTCCTATATCTTTTTACCTCTATGTGAATTTAAAGATCTATGTATTAAAATTTGATGAAAATAATTATAATTTTGATATGAATTGCTTGGAATTTAAAGACCTGAGGAGAATTTACATTCTTATGATATTGCCTTCCCATCTATGAATACAATATGTCTTACCATTTTTGAAGACTAGTTCTTCATGTCTGTCTATAATCTACATTTTTATATATTTGATTTATATATTTAGGTATAAATTATCTGTCTTACATCTCTCTTTATATATACACATAGATACTCACAGACACATATATGTTTTTGTTTGTTTGTTTGTTTGTTTGAGACCTAGTCTCGCTCTGTTGTCCAAGCTGGAGTGCAGTGGCCTAATCTTGGCTCACTGCAACCTCTGCCTCCTGGCTTCAAGTGATTCTTCTGTCTCAGCCTCCCAAGTAGCTGGGACTACAGGCATAAATATTTCTAGATGCCTTTGAGTTTCGTACTATGCGAATGGGCTAGTTTTTTCTCATATAATTTTGAATTGTTTATTTCTGGATATAATAATATTAATTTTTCCATGTTGGTCATTATCCAGCAATCTTCCTAAGCTCTTAATAATTCTAATACTTTGGTTTTGATCTTGGATATTCTGTTTATGTTATCTATGTCATTTGTCAAGACCATTTTGGTTCTCTCTTTCCAACCTAAATAAATAAAGCATACAAATCTCTATATAGGAAAACTATATAATTTAAAGATACATAAAGCTCTTATATAGAATATATAGAACATATATATTAATATAATATATAGTGATATATAAAATATGTGTTTATATATTGTATAGATGCCATATTTATTGCCTGTTGCATCAGCTAGAGGACCAAGAAAACAATGATAAATAAAAGTAGTAATTGTGGACTAGTCTTTTTCTATCCTAGACATTAGGGGGAGTCCATTTATAATTCCAACTTTAAGCATAATTTTTGCAATAGCCTTTGGTAGATAACCTTAATAGGTTAAGAAAATTCCCTACTATACCAACTTTGCTAAAAGCTTTTATAAAGAGTAAGTATTAAGTTTCATAAAATGCCTGGTCTTCATAAATTGTTACGATTATATGCTCTTGATCTTTTAATGTAGTAAATTACCTTAAAAGGAGTTCTGGTTTTGAATTGTTATTGGGTTTTTGGAACAAACATTATTTGATCATGATGTATTCTTATTTTTAGACTGTGATGGATCCAATTGGAAAGTGCTTTATATGAGATTATTATATCTGTATTAATAAGTGAGAATGGTTTATAATTTTCTCTTCTTATAGTGTTATTGTTTGATTTTGTTACTAAGTTAATACTACCCCCAGTGAGTCATGACTTTCTTTATATATTCACTGAAAAAAATTTATATAACATAGAAGATTATCTTTTCCTTGAAAATTTGGTAAAATTTACCTGTAATGTTTTGCTTTTGGGATGTGTATATCAGAGGCAACTTTGATCTTCACTCCTATTTATTTTATGGTTATTGGCTTATTGTGGTTTCTTTACTTTTTCTGGAGTCAATTTTGGTCACTTAAGTTTTTCTAGAAAACTGTGCATGTGATATAATATTTTTTGTTACGTTTTGCTTTTTTTCTTACAGAGCTGCTTCATAGTTTATTCTTTTGATTTTAAAAATATGTCTAAACAAAAATATCACATGACCCAGGACTTCCACTCCTGAGTATATACCCAAGAGATTTAAAAACAGGTGTTCAAACAAAAACTTGTAGATGAATGTCTGTAGCAATACTGTTTACCAGGGCCAAAAGTTGGAAGCAACCCAAATGTCTATCACCTGATGAATGAATCATTAAAACATGGTATGCCCATACAACATAAAGTCACTTGTTTATGCAAAGGAATGAGGTATTCACACAGGCTACACCATAAATGAACTTTGAATAGTTTGTTTTTCAAATTCTGTTTACTAAAGATTTCCTTACAGCTACATCAGCTTTATTTTATGTAGCATCTGTATTGCAATATCTGTGTTTTCGTATCTCTTTCTTTCCCATCCATCTGTGTAGCTTGGTTTTAGATGCCTCTCTTATAAACAGCACCTGGTTGGATCTTTTTTTTTTTTTTTTGAGCTGGAGTCTGGCTCTGTTGCCCACGCTGGAGTGCAGTGGTGTGATCTTGTCTCACTGTAACCTCTGCCTCCCGGGTTCAAGCGATTCTCTTTGCTGCAACTTGCCAAGCAGCTGGGACTACAGGTGCATACCACCATGCCTGGCTTATTTTTGTATTTTTGGTAGAGATGGAGTTTCACCATATTGGCCAGGCTGGTCTTGAACTCCTGACTTCATGATCCACCTGCCTGGGCCTCCCAAAGGGATCTTGGTTTTCTGTGCCATTATATCACCTCAGTCTTTTAAAAAGCAAATTGAAGTATTTACATATATTGTGATAGGGATATATTTAGACTTTTTAAAACGATTTTATTTTTTCACTATATCTTCTCTGTTTTTTTTCTCCTTTACCTTTCTCATGGGTCAATCAAGTTTAGTTTATTTCTTCTATGTTCTGCGCTGGTTTGGAGACAGTAGATTGTTGTCTTTTTAGTGCAGTGGTTCTTAACTGGAGGCAATTTTGCCCACAAGGGGACATTTTAGAAACCTTAAAGAGCTTTGTACCATGTGACTATTGGACTAATTGCCAAATGTCCACTTGGGGGCAAAATTACCTCCAGTTAGGAGACATTTTTGGTTGTCAACTCTGGGGAGACATTTTGGTTGTCACCTCTGACGTGGGGTATGTGACTGGCATCTAGAGGATAGAATGTAACAATATTGCATCCTGCTGTGCAGGGGGCAGCCCTTCACTGTATGGAATTATCCTGCCCAAAATATCAATGATGCTAAGGTTGACAAACCCTTCATGATACAGTGCCATGGATGTTAGCAGATATTATCTTTGTGTTCTGGTCTTATTAACTGAAATTTTTGTTTAATATGTTTTAAAATAATTATTTGAAGTCAACATTTAAAAAGAACGCAAACTATTTGATCGGTTTCTGTGCTAAATTTCTTACATGCCTCAGTATTTGTTATCTTTATTCAAAAGCCCACTTTGACATTTTTTTGGCAAGGGTTGGTGGGTGGTAAAAGTCTCTTGGTCTTTCTGTATCTAAAAATATCTTTGCGTTGCCTTCTCTCTGGAATCATAGCAGGAGGATCTAAAGTATTATATTCATAGTTGTTTCTCCTGTTACTCCATTGGCTCACACTCCTCAGGAAAGACTTTCATCAAGTCTAAGTGTCTGTCTTTATAGGCAATATTTTCTTCTTTGTCAGCCTTTAAGATTTTAAAAATTCTTTTCATTATGCAGTTTCACTGTGATGTATCCAGGTAGACGTTTCATTTATCCTGGTTAAAACTTTCAGAGAAACAATGTGTTCTCAACTCTGGAAAATTCTTCATAATGATGTCTTCAAGGCTGGGCACAGTGGCTCACGCCTGTAATCCCAGCACTTAGGGAGGCCAAAGCATGTGTATCAGAAGGTCAGAGACCAGCCATGACAAACATGGCGAAGCCCCGTCTCTACTAAAAATACAAAATTAACCGGGTATGGTGGTGCACCCCTGTAATCCCAGCTACTCGGGAGGCTGAGGCAAGAGAATCATTTGAACCCGGGAGGCGGAGATTACAGTGAGCTGAGAGTGTACCACTGCACTCCAGCCTGGGTGACAGAGCGAGACTGTCTCAAGGATAATGATGATAATAATGGTGATGTCTTATGTTTCTCCAGTTCTGTTACTGTTTTTTTTTTTTTTTCCCAATTTCTGGGACTCCAATTATATGTATGTTGGAGCTTCTCAAATCCTTCTTGTTTCTTACTTACCTTTCTTTTATCTTTGCCCTTCTTCAGGGTACTGTGGATGAATTCTTCCATTATTCTTCCTGTGATCCCAGTTTGGGTCCCATGCCCGTCCGTGAACGAGTCATGGGCTGGCCAGTTGTAGGTCACATGTCCACTCTAGGAACTGGGCATGCTGTGGTCTCATCTACAGTGCCTGAGAGTAAGTAAGAAAAGGATGGCTCTTCAAAGTATAAGAGGAATGCTCCTACCTCCAAAAGGTAGAATGACACTAGGCAGGCAAAACAAGAGATGCTCGCTGCAAACATGCTGTGTTCTTGATCTAGACTTTTCTTGTCTTCACAGCCTTTCATCCCCGTTTCTTTTTGCCCTCATGAGTCCAGAACATGTCTATTTATTGTTAAAGATCCTGAACCAAACGAATCAACCTTAGGTCTGTGTGATCTGTTTCGTGCACTGTGTTATTGGCTAATTGCTGGCCTCCCCTGCCAGACGATGCTGTCTCAGCTTTGGAGACTGTCTTCATACTTGAAGCTAAAATACAGCATAACAGCTTATGAAGCGCCTGAATTCCAAAGAAATGCAAATACATACAAAAGGAAATCATGTGAAAGTTTATTTTGCTTGTACAGTTAAGGGGCTTCTTGGGAGAACACATTGTGATGCCTCAAGCTTGTCTCAAAGGGGTGCTGTCTAGATAGGTTTGTAGAGATCGCAGAGATCTACCTTCCTCCACGTACAGTGGGTGGAAGATCTTTTCTTTTTGACAGCGTCTTACTCTTTCATCCGGGCTGAGATGCAGTAGCACCACCTCAGCTCACTGCTAACTCTGCCTCCTGGGCTCAAGCCATCCTCTCCAGTAGCTGGGACTCCAGGCATGCTCCACCATACCCAACCAACATTTTTTGTCTTTTTTTTTTTTTCGTAGGGACAGGGTTTTGTCGTGTTGCCCAGGCTGGTCTCAAACTCCTGGCCTAAAAGCATTCACTTGCCTCAGCCTCTCAAAGTGCCGGGATTACAGATGTGATCCATCATGTCTGGTCAAGGTGGAGGATCTTCAATGACCATCTTACCAGAGCCATTTGTTGTCCATGACATCCTTGGAAAAACAGGTTGTCTGGATGGTCATCAGGCCAGTTCAGCCTTCCTGGACCTTAGGTTTAAATGCCCATTTTGACTGGTTTTAACTTCTTAATCTATAGTAGAGGGTTTGCTAAGTTCTTCCACACAATATAAACTCTAGGAGAATGGAAGCCTCTGTCTTGTTTCCTCTTGTTCTTTCAGTGCCTAGAAGAATGCCTGGCAAAAAGTAAGAGCTTAATAGATGCACATTGATGGAATGAATAGAAATCTAGACTCCTATCAAGGCCATAAATAGCTATCAGTGAGAAGGAGGTGGGGAATTGGCAGAGAAGTCTTCTGTATTAGCTCATTCTCATGCTGGTATAAAGAACTACTTGAGACTGCGTAATTCATGAACAAAAGAGGTTTAATTGACTCACAGGTCCACAAGCTTATAGGAAGCATGACTGGGAGGCCTCAGGAAACTTACAATCAGGCAAAGGGGAAGCAAGGACCTTCTTCACATGGCAGGAGGAGACAGAGTGAAAGGGAATGTGCCACATACTTTTAAACCATTATGTCTCGTGAGAACTCACTGTTATGAGAATACCAGCAAGGGGGAAATCCACCCCCGTCATCCAGTCACCTCCCAGCAGGTCCCTACTTAAATTCGACATGAAATTTGGGTGGGGGCATAAATCCAACCCATATCATCCTCCTAATCAATTAGCTAGACTAGCGAGGAAACTGAAGGAGAATTGGTGTGCAGATGTCTGAGCATTCCAACTATTCTCCCCTAATATCTCTGGAGAGGAACAAGGCTTGGGAGGATTTTAAACCTCCCTGGTTGTTTTTGCACATCATTGAGGTCTATTTTAACAGTAAGTTTCTATAAACTCAATGAATCTTAACAGTCTATGAGTATCAGTTGACCCATCTGGGAAATGGGGTTCATGATGGCGTTGACCTCATAAAACCTTTGGGGAATAGATTGAGATGCATGAACATGCTGCTTAGGGCCTGGCAAGGAGTGATCTTTACTGTGCGTGTGGTGGAACTAAGTTTAGTAAATGCTCTTGTTTTTAGATACACCCTCCATGCCCATGTGAATGTGGGGAGGAGGGGCTACTTTCATCTTACTGTATCTGTTACAACGTGACAAACTTTAGGACTCTGCTGTGTGCATCGTGATGTCTCTTAAAGCTTCCCTTCCATCGTGTCATCTAGTAAATAGTTACTAAATATGTCCTGTGTGCTGGAGCTGACACTAGGCACTAGGAAGATGATGACGAAAAAGATTCCAGGTCTTTGCCCACAAGGCATTTATAACCTAGGGCATGAGAGAGCTGTGGAGCAAATGATCAGGCCTATAAATAGATAATTGCAACTCTGCTATGAAAGATGGGCACAGGGTACCGTGAGGTATCACAGAACCCATGGCACAGGGGCATGGAGCTGAGTATGGGGTAGGGGTATTGGGAAAAGGCTTTCTGGATGACGTGATATTTCAACCAAGGCTTTTTGAAAGATGTATAAGAGTTGGCCATGCAAAGAGGGCAGGGAAGAGCTGCTCAGGGAAAGGAGCAAAGCGTCTGAGTTGGGACGGAGTTGGGTTCATTGGAGGGTCGGCAGGTGGATAGGAGAAATGGAGCTCAGGGAACAAGCTGGGAGTGGTATGAAACGAAGTCAGGTTTCAAATATCACAGACCGTCCTCCTATATCCTTTGAAGGATTTTGGTTTCCATCCTGTAAGCTATGGAAGTCTATTTAAATGTCTTTTAGTGCACACATGTTTTAGTGCAGAGGTTGATGTGTAGACTCTGAAGTCAGGATGCTTGCATTTGGGTTTCAGCTTTGTCACTGAGTAGGTTAGTTAACTGTCTGAGCCCAGTTTTCCCATCCTTAAAACAGGGATGTCTTTATGGCATAAGGATTTTTCCATTAGTATCAAATGAGTGAGTGTGTGTGTGTATATCTGTGTATGTGCCTGTGCATGTGTATTTGTGTGCGTAAGTATACATATGTATGTCTACATATTTAATATGCAACCCATGATGTGGGGATATTACTATCTCCGTGTTAAAGATGACATGCAGTGTGTGCATCACTTACAAAGGTGCTTGGCATACCCAAAATTTTACAGAAATTTACACTAATCATTATGTGAACTCTTGCCATTATTATTGTGCCCAGGTTAAGCCCCCTCAAATCCTTACATGGACACTCAGATCCGTTCTGCCTTCAGAGATGAGAGTAAGGTGAGTGGTGCTCTTGGGTTGACTGGTGAGGTTTCGAGGTTCTTATTACCTATCTTGACCTGCTTGTTGGGACAGTACAAAAGACTTGAGGGGCATCTACTGAGGACATGGCAGGAAGAGGGGAGGTTCTAAATGTGGGGGCATTTAATACTCCAGATGGAGGAGTACAGGAATCACAGTTGCAGAAGCTGCTGGATAAAACAGCGATAATTTGGATAAAACTTATGCAAAGAGAAGCCCCCAACCAAACTCCTCTGGAAGAACTCTGGAGCCTAATCCATCACTAGAAGGTAGAAATTAAATACTTGCTGCTTATCTCTGGGAGAAGAGTAGCACATAGAAAGGCCCTGGGGGTCTAGGGGTTGCCACAACACACAGGGAGTGTTGGGGTGTGATTTATTAGAATGTGGACAGCTCTGTTGGCTTTTTGTCCTTTGAGCAGTGCTGGGAGCCAACCAGGCCCAGTTACTTTGCATACTAATAAAGATTGGTGCATGTAATTATTCAGCAGTCATACCGTTATTCCTCAGAGATAAATCATCCCTGGTTTATTTACCCTTCTTCCCTCAAGTTGTTTTAAGTTGCTTTTCATGCACCGCATCTCAAGTTGAGTGGAAGTGGCCAACTGCTTGTGTTTTTATGACATTCTGAGGTGGCTTGTTTTCCATTTGGCTCCATTTATATTTTGGGGGGCTCTCCTAGGACCCCTTAACTCCATCCTCGGCTTGGCCGAGTTATTATGTGTTCTCTGGCAGCAGGTATAATGACAGGATGAGTTGGTCCGTGCCAGGATCCCTTTTGAGTTGTTAGGAACTTTTGGAAACATGGGGTAATTTGAATCAGGACTGAGACTTACCTAGCTTCTTACATCGTGGTAATTTAACTACCCTCCTTCAACCAAAAAGTCATACGGGAATGAGGCACTGGGAGAACCTGTTTGTCTCCAAGGAGACATGTGTGGACCATCTCTTCCACCAGGAATCTCTTTCTCCAGCCCATTTTTGGCCCAGTGGTATCCATTTTTTAAAACCCAATATGTAACGAACACATTGTATGTCATTGAAGAGTAGGCCAAATTATTAGTAAAGACAGAAAAAAATCACCTGGCTCCTGCAACCTTTGATCTTTGTCCTTGAAGGCTATCTTCCTATCTTCTATCATGCTTCACATTCTTTCCATTAGCACCCAAACCTGCACCATCCACGCACTGATGGATCTCTCAGATTTGTTTTTATTTCTTTAGTTTTAGACAGGATCTCACTGCCTTATCCAGGCTAGGGTGCACTGGCATCATCTTTGATCACTGCAATCTCAAATTCCTGGGCTAAAGCTATCTTCCCACCTCAGTGTCCTGAGTAGCTGGGAGTATAGACATGCATCACCATGCCCAGATAATTTTTTATTTTTATTTTTTGCAGAGACAGGGTTCTCACTATGTTTCCCATGCTGGTTTCAAACTCCTGGGCTCAAGCAAGGACCTCTGAGCTTTTAAAGACCTCTAATCACCAGTGAAATATGGACATTAGTACACAAATTTTTTTTCTGGACAGGCAGCAAAGTAAGAAATATTCAAAGACAAACAGAAAGGAGGCAACTAATAATCAGTATGGGATCGTTAAATGACTGAGCAATGAGAAGAGAAAGAGATGACACCTGACTCATAGGACCTCTCATCATCCCAACAAGGGGATGAAGGAAGCAAAGCTGATGGGCTTTGAGCAATAACAAGATCACTCTGTGATTCCCCTGGGATACAATATCTGTGTGTGAGGCCTCTTGGATTTGCTTATCATATCCAGAGTGCCTAGAACAGTTCAGTGGAAATGCAGTAGGTGCCTGATAAATGTTTGTCAGATGCATAAATTGATAGTGTTGCTTTTTTCTCTCTTTCTTTCTTTCTTTTTCTTTCCTTCCTTCCTTCCTTCCCTCCGTCCCTCCCTCCCTTCCTTTCGTTTCCTTCCTTTCCTTTCCTTTCTTTCTTTCCTTTCCTTCCTTTCCTCTTTTTTGAGACAGGGTCTTGCTCTGTCACCCAAGCTGGAGTACAGTGACACAATCATGGCTTACTGCAGCCTCAACCTCTCAACCCCTGGGCTCAAGCAATCCTCCAACCTCAGCCTCCTGAGTATCTGGGACCACAGGTGCATGCTGCTATGCCCAGCCAATTTTTAATTTTTTTTTGTAGAGATGGGGTTTCCCTATGTTGCCTAGTCTGGTCTTGAATTTATAGGTTCAAGCAATCCTCCTGCCTTGGCCTCCCAAAGTGCTGAGATTACAGGCATGAGCTACTATGCTCCACAAGGCGCCAGAGATTTCTGAATTCTCTAGTGATACATTCATTTTGACTCTTGTTTCGCTTTGGGTTTTTACTTTGTGCTGCTTCCCAAGAGCTATCTTTAACAGCTCTCCCAGTTGTATTCTGTTGTTATTAACCATGGAGCTGGTTTGCAAAGTGGTAGTTGGTGGGAGGAGTGAGTTCTCTGGTGATCTGATTAAACCTTACTTAGACAGGTAGGTACTGAAACCTGGGTTGAGTGTGTCCTTGGCAAGATTTCCTTTTCCTCCTCCTGGACTGGAGCTTTTATTTTTCCTGCGTTCCTTTACCCTAGCTACAGTGGGTATCCACCAGTGTTCTCCAACCATGGGTTTCAAGTCCTTCCCCCTGAAGACTAAGAGTTTTTGTTCTGTATTGCAGTTTGATACAAGGTTGCTAGCTGTGCAACCTTGAGTGATAAAGGGTGCTGTTTTCTTCAGCCAGCCAGCCAGCACCATGGTGGGAGCTTTCTCTGAGATTTTTCCCTTATCTTCCCTGTGAGAGCCTGGTGGAATTCCTGTGGGAGAAGCCTGTAAGAGTGTAGGAGCCTCTTACAGGCTTCACACTCTTATGCCTGCTCATACTCCAGTAATTTGTCAAAACTTCTAGTTTGGTCTTCCTACAAGTTTATATGCTGGGATCCTGTGCCTTCCTGTGGGTATGTGTCTTTCCATATATTGGGATTGTGGGATAGTGGTTTGTCCTAGGACCTCAATTCTGTCATATGTTGAAGAAAAGGAGTTGCTTTTCAGTTTGTCTAGCATTTTTCTTGTTGTGAGAGTGGAGATGATAACTTCCCAGTGCTTTGTATGTCCAAGCTGAAACCTGAAAGTTTTAATCTATATAAATGTCTAATGCAGTGCATGGCACATAGAAACTTAGTACAGGTTAGTTTTCCTTTATTTTTATTTTTCTTACTCTCTTGAATTTTATGGTTTTATGGCTAGGGAGCCAGAATAATTGATTCTAGTTTGATTTCTGTTTTAGGCTTAAAATACCTCTACACAACTTACATTATATGTTTGTCTTGCTCACTTAATTCAATGTATGCCTTTGTAGTTTTTGAATATGTCATTAGCACTCAGTAATTTGCATCACTCAAAATTAGAGCATAATTTTATCTATTTAGATTATAGATTTTGTTAGTGACCATGTTTTTGTCATTTTTGTTCTCCATATTGCCAGGTGCCGTTCGCTTCAGCAGACATTTGTTGAGTGCCCACTGTGCTATGAGTGAGGCACTAGGTATTGAGTAGAATACAAACCTGACTTGGTAAGTGGAATAACCAAGGGGTCCCCAAGGGCAGTGGAAACCTCATGGAGGGAAGGATATTACAACTTGCAAAATATCTCCATTTCAATCTAGAAGGATTTTTTATTCTTTTAAGAATTTTATTTTTATACTAATGATACATGAATGCATCCTAGCAAAAACTGAAAAATCGTAGAAAGAGCCATGGTTGTTCTTGATATTCTCATCCTATCAATGTTCTTGACATTCTCCTTTCCAGGGTTAATTTTGATTACTGTTTCTGTTTGTACAAATTGTTATGTGAAATGTTATGCCATCTAATAATTTAGTAAAATACTTTTATTTTTAAGGGAATAAGCTCTCAAATTTAACTTTTAAGGAATGCTTAAAGAGATGACTATTATTCAGTGGGGATGTATGGCCTGATAATGGTTCTTTGTTTCACCTTATAGTACAGCTATCTTAATTTTTAAATCCTATTATTAGTGGTTAGTGGAAGTGTTGTAGTAAATGGGAAACACAGAAATTAGTACTGACCAAAAAAAATGACCTATTGACTTTTTTTTTTTTTGAGAGTCAGGGTCGCACTCCATCACCCAGGCTGGAGTGCACTGGCACTATCATAGCTAACTGCAGCCTCAAACTCCTGGGCTCAAGTGATTTTCCCACCTCAGCCTACTGAGTAGCTAGGACTACAGGTGTGCACCATTATGCCAAGCTAATTTTTAAAGTTTTTTTAAGAGATGGGACCTTACTATGTTGCCCAGGCTGGTTTTGAACTCCTGGGCTCAAGCAGTCCTCCTGCCTCAGCCTCCCAAAGTGCTGGGATTATAGGCCTGAGCCACTGCACCTGGCCTATTGACTTAAAAAAAAATGGTATAGTAGGATGGACTTTTTTGGGGTTATGTATGGTTCTGTGGATTTTTTTTAAGACAAGGTGTCACTTTGTTTTCCAAGGTGGAGTGTGACAGTTGTGGCTCACTGTAGCCTTGAACTCCTGGGCTCAAGAAATCCTCCCACCTCAGCCTCCTGAATAGCTAGGTCTACAGGCACACATCACCATACCCAGCTAATTTTTTAGTTTTTTTGTAGAGATGAGATCTCACTCTGTTGCCTAGGCTGGTCTTGAACTCCTGGGCTTTAGTGATCCTCCCACATTGGCCTCCCAAAGTGCTAGGATTACAAGCATGAGCCACCATGCCTGACCCGGTTCTGTGGATTTTTAACATACATAGATCAGTTCAACCACCACCACAATCAAGGTGCAGAACAGTTCCATTACCCCAAAAAATTCCTTTGTGCTGACTCTTTAATTATACTGTCTTTCCACCCTAACCTCTGGTAGCCACTAATCTGTGTTCTGTCACTACAGTTTTGTCATTTTGAGAATATCACATAAATGGAGTCAAACTGTATGTAATCTTTTAGTCTTGTTTTTCTCTTTCAAGGTAATGCTTTTGAGATTCATTCAAGTTGTGTATATCAATGGTTTGTTCCTTCTTATTGCTGAGTAGTATTCCATTGTCCAAATATACCACAGCTTGTTTAATCATTCACCAATGGAGGGCATTTGAGTTGTTTCCAGTTTTTGATGATTGAGTATAGCTGCTATAAAAATTCATATGCATGTGTTTGTATGCATATAAGGTTGCATTTCTCTAGAGTAAATACCTGGGAGTAAGATTGTGAGAATTATACTACCATTCATGGTAAAACTAGTCAGCTAGAGTTTGAATGCTAGAATGGATAGAGTAGCAGAGACCCAAGTTTGAATCCCGCTTTTTTCTTTTTACTAGCTGTGCAACTTTGAGTGAGTTTTTGTGCCTCAGTTTCCTCATTTGTAAAATGAAGTTAACCACTGGTACTGTTGTGTGGAATAAATGACATATTAAGGATAAAATGCTGAGCAATGTATGGCATACTAAATATATTATTATCTCATGTTTAATAGAACCTTTTTTATGAGAAGCATTCATCTTTGATGAATTAAAGTGGAGAAATTAAGTAATCTATAAGTGTGGTGTGTTTGGTAGGCAAGCCTTCAAAATATGCTGTCTGTGGGGAAAATTTTAGAAGACCTCAGTGGTGAAAAGATTTAGGAACATAGATGTATGAGAGTCTTGTATAACGTCCAAAGGTTGGACCGGATGCCCAATTTTGGTTGTTTGACTTGCCCTCTCAACACTGAAGAATCATATTCACCAAAAATTGACTACATTGCTATATTTCATGTAAGAAGCTGCAAAAAGTAGCTCAGAATCAGTGAACACTTATTGAATGCTTGCTATATTATATGCTAAGTCTCAACCTAGGCACCCTTCAATTGTATAAACCTGAGTACCTCCCCACAAAACAGATACTTTGTATAATCACTAAACTTTATTTTTATACTTTTTTTTTTTTTTTGAAAAAAAAAGCTAACTGTTGAGGATGCTGACACGGCCTGATTTCTTGGAGTTTCCATGATATTAGCCATCTGTGATTTCTCAAATTTTATCTTAAAACACATCTTTTTACAGGAAATCCCTCTTTTTTTTTACTTTAAGACAGGGTGTCACTCTGTTGCCCATGCTGGAGTGCAGTGGCACGATCTTGGCTCGCCTCTGCCTCCCAGGCTCAAGCGGTCCTCCTACCTCAGTCAAGTAGTAGAGACTACAGGCATGCCCAGCTAATTTTTGTATTTTTTTTTGTAGAGATGGGGTTTCACTATATTGCCCAGACTGGTCTCAAACTCCTGAGCTCAAGAGATCCACCTGCCTTAGCTTCCCAAAGTGCTGGGATTACAGGTGGAAGCCACCGTGCTTGGCTGAATTTCCCCAATTTTGAGGAACACATTGAGGTCGGAATTACAGAAAAACTCAGCATGCTGTCACTCAAGTCTTGCCCTAGAGCACTATACCATTAGAAAATGCAGTGGAGACCCTTTCTTTCATTAACTGCCACATGATATGGTCTGGCTCAGTCTGAGCAGGCACCAAGGGCAGAGAGGATATGTTTTCCTCTGGAAAATCTTCCCCTATCCTATGATGTATGCACAGAAAACTACCCATTCATTCACAAGGCAGTAGATGAAATTCAGTATGTGCAATAAGGAGTCTAAATGTTCTTTTATTGTCTGTTCATCGTTTTGTAATGTTTTCACATGGTAGAGTCCATCAACTGTGACATTTCTTTACCTGGGATTTCAGGAGAACTGAGTGGAACAAGAAGTCTAGAGCACATAGTCTTAGATGTCATCTCTGGACTGTTTCTGTACTGCCTTCCCTCCCTGGCACCATCAACAATCCAACACTCATATTTACCTGGAACCTTTCCTCACAGCAGGAACATCCTTCCCTCTTTGCCCTGCCAATCCTGCCTGGGCCAATTCTTCCAAATTCCTATAAATTCTATCTCAGTGAGAGATTTCCCACTACCCCTAACTCAACTCTTTTGGATGCCATCCTTTTCTACATATTTCCTCATTAAGTCCTGTCTTTTCTATGCACTTTGGCACCTAATGCCATACTTCCTTACTCTGTGACCTATTTGTACACATGTGACTTGCAGGTATATAGCTAGACAGTGATGGAAAACCCTCAAGTTCTCTGCATCTTATCTCTCACAAATACCTGAAGGAGACTTGCTGCCTACTATTCAATTAACAAACCAAATGTTGATTATCATTTTGTGTAAAAAATTATATATAACATGTTCTTATTTGTGTTTTTGGTTTTTTTCTCTAAAGACAGGATTTCACTCTGTCACCCAGGCTGGAGTACAATGGTGCTCTCATAGCTCACTGTAACCTCGAACTCCTGGGCTCAAGCAATCATTATACCTCAGCCTCCTGAGTAGCTAGGACTACAGGTGCACACCACCCTGCCTAGCTAATTAAATGTTTTTGTTTTTGTTTTTTTTTGTAGAGTCAGGGTCTCACCGTATTGTGTAGGCTGGTCTTAAATTCCTGGCCTCAAGTGATCCTTTTGCCTCAGGCTCCCAAAGTGCTGAGATTACAAGTGTGAGCCACTGTGCCCAGCTCCATGTGTCATGGTCTAATGGCCATATACTTCCTGTGGAAAACGATAGTTTAGAAAAGAAATACACATTTTGCAGATTGTCAAAAGAAAACTGCTGCTTTGCCATGCTTCCACTGTGAAAAATGTGGCTATACAGTCTGCCTGGGTAAAGTGTTGCTTCAGAGTATAGATTGCAGACAGCTTTTCCCTGGCTCCATTTCGGTTTCTAGCCTTCCCCGTGATTCCTTGCCCACTTACAGTGTTAACACCAGCAATTTTGTCTTTTCAAATGTAGACAAAACTTTTGACTATAAACAGCTGTATCCTACTTGTTTCACATGAAATTTATGCAGGAGAGAGGTGTTTGTGTATGTGTGTGTTGAGCTTAAATTGAACTCTCTCTAGGATAACTAATATAAATCCGGAAGAAACTTTTTTTCTTTCTTTGTGGATTGGAAGAGTTAAGTTGCAAGAAGAAACCTTTTTAGACTTCTAAATAAACTTACTTGAAAGAGTTCCAGTTATACCCTTTAGCCTCTTAAGGAGACTCCATGTAGACACTTGCCTTTAGGGTAGCTGTCTCTAGGCTGCTTTCTTCCCATAATCTCTGTGCCACCATATTCCAAGTCCAACTCAACTTCTGGACTGCTGTCCATAAAGATGCAGACTTGAAAGGCTTCTTCACTCTACCTTTGTTCCCCACCCTCACCACTAGGCTACCACTGACCTCTGGCTCTGCACTGCACTCCACAGTAAGTAGTGTGTGTACTCCCTAGAACCTGACATTCAGGGTACCCCACACCCAATCATAATCTTTCCCACTATCCTTGACTCCTCTCAAATACTTTTCTCTAGCCACTCTATCCAAGCATATTCACTAGAGTCTAAACATACCATGAGTCATTCTGTCTGTCTGCCTCTGCCTCAGTGTTCTCCACATTGCTCTGGGTTTGTTTCATCCTGTGTGTTCTTCACGACCCAGGGAAAAGCTCATCTTTTCACCACAGTGGTTTCTTCCACCTCTGAAGCCCTATAGGACTAAATGTGCTCAACACTCGTTTACCAAGATGGGATGGTGTGGTAGAGTACTTAATGGCTACAATGTCCTTTCATCTCGGTATATACACTTAAGAGTGCGACTTTGCAGATCTTCCTAACAGGAGGTGGAATCTGTTTCTCTACTCCTTGAATCTGGGCTATCCTTGTGACTTGCTTTGGCCAGTGAAATATGGCACAGGTAACTCCAGATGACTTCTGAGCCTAGGTCTTAAGAAGTCTTGTAGCTTCCCTTTTGTTCTCTGTTCTGAGGCAACCACACGGAGGAAACCCCAGCTAACCTATTGGAGGAAGAGAGATGGTGTGGAGAGGGAGAGATCAATCCAGTCATCAGATATGTGAGTGAAGCTTAGAACATTCAGCCCTAGTCACATTGCCAGATGACTGTGACCATATGAGGGACCCCAGAAAAGACCAGCAGAACAACCATCTAGCTGATCCTAGCCCAAATTGCTAACCCACAGAATTGTGAGCTAATAAAATAGTTATTATTATTTTGAGATGGAGTCTCGCTCTGTCACCCAGGCTGGAGTGCAGTGGTGCAATCTCGGCTCACTGCAACCTCTGCCTCCCAGGTTCAAGCAGTTCTCTGCCTCAGCCTCCTCAGTAGCTGGGATTACAGGCATCTGCCACCATGCTCATCTGGTTTTTTGTTTTTGTTTTTGTTTTGTATTTTTCGTAGAGATGCGGTTTCACCATCTTGGCCAGGCTGATTTTGAACTCCTGACCTCGTGATCCACCTGCCTCGGCCTCCCAAAGTGCTGGGATTACAGGCATGAGCCACCACACCCAGCCAAATGGTTATTATTTTAAGCTACTAAATTTTGGGGTGAATTACATAGCAATAAATAACTGGACCGGGTGCAGTGGCTAACACCTGTAATTCCAGCAATTTGGGAGGATGAGGCAGGAGGATCACGAGTTCAGGAGTTTGAGACCAGCCTGGCCAAGATGGTGAAACCCCATCTCTATGAAAAATAAAAAAATTAGCCAGGCATGGTGGCGCACACCTGTAGTCCCAGCTACTCAGGAGGCTGAGGCAGGAGAATCACTTGAACTCAGCAGGCGGATGTTGCAGTGAGCCAAGATTACACCACTGCACTCCAGCCTGGGCAACAGAGCAAGACTCCGTCTAAAAAAAAACACACACCTGAAAGGACAGGGTTTGTACTGCTATATCCCCAGGGCCTACAGGGCATGACCGTGGCAGGTTTTCAGTAAAAGACTGTTGTGGATTACTGTCAATTGTGGTGTCACTCCTCTCTTTGCTTAATAGGCAAGTGAACTTCCCAGTCCTCTTGGCACTCACAAAAGTTCAAAGCTTGACCTCAACACATTCTTCCAGAATAAGACTTTGCAGGTATTCTATGCTCCACTAGACCAGCATCCATTCATTTGCCCCCATCATAGCCCTGTGACAGACAGTTCATTACGCCCCACCTCAGCTCCATGTTGGATCCCTCCTACTTACCCTCATTCTGTAACCCTGTGGGGTCAACCCATTGACCACCTCAGTGCCATAAAGCTCTTCCCAACTTCCCAGCCCTCTAGCCATACTCTGAACCCTCACTATCTGAATCATATGTGCTTATAATTAGGAGGAACCTTAGAGATTGAGACACCCCTTCTAGTCATGAATGAGGAAAGGAAGGCCCAAATAAGAAATAATAATAAATGGCATATTCAAAGTCACATGGTAGCAGTGTCAAGACTATAGCCCACATCTCATACAGATGGTTACCTAGTGGATTGCCTATGTTTTCTTACATCTTGTGCTTGGTTCATGTATGTGGAACCATGCCTTTAATGATTATGGGAATTCTTTGGAGGCAGGCATAATACCTTTTACTTCTGCCTTTTCTCACTCCCTGGCATATCTCCACTTAAAGACTATCCAGTGACTACCAGACACATCAGTCAATAAATACCTGTAGTTTAATTGACATTTTAAAAACAATTATGCATGGAACTTTTTAATATATTGTTTGTGGTAGTAATTACAATAGTATACATTTGTCAAAACTTTAACTGTACATTAAAAAGGGTAAATTACGTATAAATTTTAAAAAGTGTAATCAAAGTAGTTATGCTAAAGAAATTCACTTATTTGATAAATGTTGCTAAATATATAGGTAACATGTTACTATGTGAAAATAAATTTGGCCCTTTGAAAATAAACTTGCACAAAATAGGCACTCAGTGTTAGTTTCCTTCTTCCTTGTACACAAATGCTTCATGATTACCAGTCAAGGCTGCTAAAGAAAGCATTCTTGTACTAGGAGAGCTGGATCTGAGCCGACTTCTAAGATTCTATGATTGGTTTAAAAGGTAAATAAATTACTGTCTTGGAATCCCTATGTAAAGTAAAAATACATAAGCACTACCACACTGTTCTAAAAGGTGGCCCCCTAGGACCTTAACTTTACTTTTAAAGACTTAGATACAAAATAAACCATTAGCCTCCTGTTAATAGAAATTACTTAAAGCAAAGGGATGTCTGAATATCCTTTCAGTGTCATACTGGAGCATTGGCTGACAGGCCCACTCAAGAATTATTTAGTTCTCTAGGGGATTGCATCTTTCTTTGGCTCACTGTTCACTAATGATTAGAGTCAAGACCTTTTCAAGCAACATATTAACTTACAGATTTTTGTCTGGTAGAGATGTAAAGTTTTCTGTTTGGTAGAAGAAAGTATACTAAAGACTACAGATGAACTTGCCTATAGGGCATAACCACTTTTCTACCTAACTTAGCAATTTTATTCAAGCATTCTTTCAGTGCCTGTAGATACCAAGACTCTCAAATATTCTTTGAATAAGCTTTAAATCCTGTTAGTTCCCTAATAAGTTAAATGTCTTTGACATATGTTCAGTCTGTATGAGTCATGTTTTTAATTTTGAAAATTGTATTTTGACACCCAAACATTCTATAACATTGCCTGTGGGTCATGACTCATCCTGTACACAGTCCCTGAAATCCATTACTGACTGTTGGTTTTAATGCTGTACCAGCACCTTGAAATAACTTTGTGATCATGCTAGTACCTGAAGAGGTCTTCATAGGAATAATTTTTGATACCTCTGCAGGTACTCAGGAATACTGCAGAAAGACTTTCTGGGGCTTCTCTCACAAAATGAGAAACTGATGTTCCTTCCTATGATGTTACTGTTCTGTCTATAAGCTGAGAGGATGACATTGTTTTAGGAGATCCACAGCAAACAGACTCACACAGGGCCTTTCTTGTTAAACACTATTTCTATAATCTGCCTTTTATAGTAATGGCCATAAAATAACTATATTGTAGCAATAAAAATTGATAAACTATCAGCTGCCTCAAGAATCTAGTAGCTTTGGCAAAATATACTGTAGCTCATGTATAGTCTTTTTTTCTCTAACAGATTTTAATACTTTTCATACTGCTGAACATCATAATCAAATCAACAAATTCAGCTAATGGCCATTGTGTTGTGGGCACTGTGCTTGGCCTTGCGCATCCCCATGTTCCCTCTCTCCTTTATAAAAACTAGCTCCACTGGTTCTTAATGTCATTCGCTTACTTGCAGTTGTCCAGAATAAAAATTGAGAGCAGAGCCCAAATGGAGGGTTGCAGTCTGCCTTGTCAGTACCCAAAGAACGAAAAATGGAGTCATGCAAAAGAGTGGAACTCTTTCACATTAGCAAAAGCTTAGTTATATACAGTATAAGACCACTGAATATTAAATACACACAAATTTGAAATATGCAGAGAAACAAGAACAAGTTAAAACATGGTTCACAAATTCTGGTATTTATTCGAGCTGACTCAGGCTTGACAACTTTATTGAAAGAAGCATGAAGCATCTTACAATAAAAATTCAAACTCAGAAGTAATCCAGGTATGATTCCCATTCATACAAAAGGATCAAAGTACCAACTTCCTATTCAGTATAGGGAATCCTCTGCAGAGGAAGTCTGAACCACAATTTTAAAATACCAGGGAGGATGGGGTGGAGTGGGTTGAGAACATGGAACAGGAGTGGAAGAAAAAATTTCAACCCACTTTTCCTGGTGATTATTTAAAAACAAAAAACCTACTCTTTAATGTTTCACAATAAAATGTTTTAGAAAAATAATTAGCTCGGCCAGCTTCTCCCCCAGGATGTAGAAAGCTGGAAGCAGTGTTGTTCCCATCCTTAAAATTAAAAAAAAAATGCTGGACTAATTACAAATTCATGACTTTTATCAAACCCATCAGGGAGAAGTATTTTGCTCAGGTTTTTGTTCAGAGAAGTATTTGTTCAAGTATTTTGCTTATTTAAGTTGGGTTCTTTCTGTTATTTTTCAGGTTTTTTTCCCTAATAGTCTGGGTAAAAATCCTTTGGTTATTTGATCTATCAGCAAATATTTTCTGTATGTAGCTTGGCTTTTCATTGTCTTAATGGTGTCATTCGCTAAGCAAGATTTTAATTTTTTTTTTTTTTTTTTTTTTTGAGACAGAGTCTCGCTCTGTCGCCCAGGCTGGAGTGCAGTGGTGCAATTTTGGTTCACTGCGACCTCTGCCTCCCAGATTAAAGCGATTCTCATGCCTCAGCCTCCCAAGTAGCTGGGACTACAGGTGCACACCGCCCCACCTGGCTAACCTCAAGTGATCCACTCACCTTGGCTTCCCAAAGTCCTGGGATTACAGGCGTGATCCACCATGCCTGGCCTTCTTCTATGTTTTATTATAAAAACTTGCTTATAGAAGTTTTATAACTTTATATTTACATTTATGTCTATTTTGACTTAATCTTTGTAAATGGAGTGAGGTTCAGTTAGTTGAAGGTCTATTTTTGTGTGTATGGATGTCTTTAATTTACTTTTACATATTTGTTGAAAATTAGTTGCCTATATTTATGTGGGTCAGTTTCTAGACTCTATTTTGTTCTGTTTTTTTTTTTTTTTTAGACAGAGTCTCACTCTGGCGCCTAGGCTGGAGTGTGCAGAGGTGCAATCTCATCTCACTGCAACCTCTACCTCCCAGGTTCAAGCGATTCTCGTATCTCAGCCTCCTGAGTAGCTGGGATTACAGGTGCCTGCCACCATGCCCGGCTATTTTGTATTTTTAGTAGAGGCGGGGTTTTGCCATGTTGGCCAGGGCTGGTCTCAAACTCCTGACCTCAAGTGATCTACCCGCCTTGACCTCCCTAAGTGCTGGGATTACAGGCGTGAGCCACCATGCCCAGTTTGTTGGTCTGTTTTTAAGCACTTTGCCAATACCACTATCATGATTACTATAGCTTTATAGTAAGTCTTAAATTCAATTAGTGTGATTCCTCCAATATTATTATTCTTTTTAAAAAGTGTTTTTAGCTATTCTAGTTCTTTTGCTGTTCTTTGTAAATTTTAGAATCTGCTTGTCTCTATCTACAAAAAATGGGCTGTGGACTCTTACCAGTCTGTGGCCTGTTAGGAACCAGGCCACACAGGAGGAGGTGAACAGTGGGCAAGCAAGCATTGCTGCCTGAGCTCCACCTCCTATCAGATCAGCGGTTGCATTAGATTCTCATAGGAGCACAAACCCTATTGTGAACTGCTCATGTGGAGGATCTAGGTTGCACACTCCTTATGAGAATCTAATGCCTGATGATCTGAGGTGGAATGAACAGTTTCATCTGGAAACCATCCTCCCTTCCCCCATCTGTGAAAAATTGAAACCTGTCCCTGGTGCCAAAAAGGTTGGGCACCACTGCTGTGTTGTACAGGCTGATACTTCCAGTATGATGCTGAATAGGAGTCATGAGAAGGGGGCATCTTTTTCTTCTTCTCCTTTAAGTCTTTCACCTTTTTTGTTTTTTGTTTGTTTGTTTGTTTTGTTTTTTTGGAGACAGGGTTTCCCTCTGTCACCCAGTGCAGTGGCATGAACACGGCTCACTGCAGCCTTGACTTCCTGGGCTAAAGCCTTGACCTCTTGAGATTACAGGTGTGAGCCACCATGCCTGGCTATTTTTCTTTTGTTAGACTTAAAGTGGTTGAATACATTGATTTTTTTTTTTTTTTTTTTTTTGGGAGATGGAGTCTCACTCTGTTGCCCAGGTTTGAGTGCAGTGGCATGATCTTGGCTCACTGCAACCTCCACTTCCTGGGTTCAAGCAGTTCTCCTGCCTCAGCCTGCTGAGTAGCTGAGATTACAGGTGTGTGCCACCATGCCTGGCTAATTTTTGTATTTTTAATAGAGATGAGTTTTACCATGTTGGCCAGGCTGGTCTTGAACTCCTGACCTCAGGTGATCTGCCCACCTTGGCCTCCCAAGAATACATTGGTTTTTGGACACTGAACCCAACCTGTCATATTTTTAGGATAAACCCCACTTGATTGAAGGATATTATTATTTTTACATACTGCTGTTAGCTTTGCTAATATTTTGTTGTGGGGGTGTTTGTTTCTTTGTTCATGAGGGATATTGGTCTGTAGTTTTCTGTTTTTGTACTCTATTGTCTGTGTTTAGTATCAAGGCTTCATAAGATGAGTTGGGAAAGCTTCCCTCCTTCCTTTCCCATATTCTGGAAGGATCCTGTAGAAATTTTTTTTTGTAATGTTTGTTGGAATTTGCCAGTAAAATCATCTGGGTCTGGGCATTTCTTTTTTAAAAAGTTTTAAACTTTGAATTCAGTTTCCATAGTAGTTAGGGAGTATTCAGGTTATTTATTTCATTTTCAATGAGTTTTAGTGGTTTATGGTTTTCAGAGGATTGCTCCATTTTACTTAAGTTGTCTAATTTATGTGTGTAGAGTTGTTCATAGTATCCATTTATTATCCTTTTAATATCTGCACAATCTGTAGTGATATCCCCTCTTTCGTTCTTGATATTAGTAACTTGAGTGTTCTTTTCTTCTTTTCAGTTGTGCTAGAGGTTTGTCAATTTTGTTGATCTTTTCAAAGAACCAACTGTTGGCCTCATTGATTTTTCTGTTGTTTTTCTGTTTAGTCCTTTATCTTGACTATTTCCTAATCATCTTGCTTTGGATTTATTTTGCTCTTTTTTTTATAGTTCCCTAAGGTAGAAGTGTAGATTGTTTTCTGAGACCCTTTTTCCTCCTAAAGGAGAATTTAATCCTATAAATTTCCCTCTAAGCACTGTTAACAGCTGTAGTCCACAAAATGAGTTATGTTATATTTTTGATTTTCTTGAATTCAAAATATTTTCTAATTTCTCTTGAAAGTTTCTCTTTGATTCATGGATTATTTAAATATATGCTGTATAACATCCAAGTGTTTGGAGATCTTCCTCTTATGTCTCTTGTTGATTCTTATTTTAATTCTTTTATGATCAGGGAACATGCTTTTTATGATTTCAATTATTTTGTATTTTGGAAGGTTTGTTTTATGACTTGGGATATGGTCTATCTTGTTGAAAGAACATGTATTCTGCTATTTTGGAATGAATTGTTCTGTATATGTCAGGTAACAACACTTGGTTGATGATAGTATTCAATTTTTGTATATTTTTGCTGATTTTCTGTCTACTAGTTCTATATATTAATTAGTGTTGAAACATCCAAGTGTCATTGGATTTTTTTTTATTTTAGATCTTACAGTTTTTGCTTCACAAATTTTGAAACACTAAGTGTTTACACATTTAGGATTAAGTCTTTTGGGTGTGTTAATCCTTTTAACATTATGTCATGTCCCTCTGCATCCCTCTTTATCTTTGTAATTTTCTTTGTTCTAAATTGTTCCTTTTGGCCAGGCGTGGTGGCTCAATTCCAGCACTTTGGGAGGCCGAGGTGGGCGGATCACCTGAGGTCAGGAGTTCGAGACCAGTCTGGCCAACATGGAAAAACTCCATCTCTATTAAAAATACAAAAAGTAGCCGAGCGTGGTAGTGGGCTCCTGTAATTCCAGCTACTTGGGAGCTGAGACAGAAGAATCATTTAAACCCAGGAGGCAGAGGTTGCAGTGAGCCGAGATCACACTACTGTGCTCCAGCCTGGGTGATGAGCAAAACTGCATCTCAAATAAATAAATAAATAATAAAAAGAAATTGTTCCTTTTGATCCGTGTTTGCATCACGTATCTTTTTCTATTCTTTTGCTTTTCACTTACTTATATCATTATATTTGAAGTGATTTTCTTACAGATTGTGCCTAGTTAGTTGGGTCATGTTTTAAAACTCTGACAATTTGTCTTTAAATTGTAATGTTTAGACCATTACATTTAATGTAATTTTTGATATGGTTGTTTTATGTCTATCAATTTACTTTTTATTTTTGATATCTCCGTTTTGATTTCCTTTTTTCCCATTTTCCTGCCTTCTTTTAGTTATATGAACATTTTTAGTGTTACTACATTTTTATGTACTGTGATTTTTTTTTTTAGTTGCCTCTGTTTTTTGTGGTGGTTGTTCTAGGGTTTATAATATACATAGTTTTACACAGTCTACTTAGAGTCAATACTACTTCAAGAGGAATTAAGAAACCTTACCACCCTATAGGTCTCTTTACCCTCCTTTCTTTATGTCATAGTTGTCTTATATACAACCATACCCATTGAAAATTCTTTCACACATTGTTATCATTTTTGCTGTCAGCCACCAAACATATTTTAAAGAACTCAAAAGGAGGATAGTCTATTGCATTTATCCAAATAGTCACCATTTATGTTGCTCTTCTTTCATTCCTAATGTTCTAAGTTTCATTCTGGTATCATGTACCAATTATCTGAAGAACATCCCCTAGCAGTTCATTTAGAGCAGGTCTGCTGGCTATAAATTCTCATTTCTGAAGGATATTTTTTGCTGAGTATAGAATTCTGTGTTGACATTTTTTGCCCCAGCACTTCAAACGTGTTGTGCCACTTCTGACCTCCATGGTTTCTTTTTTGAGATGGAATCTTGCTCTGTCACCCAGGCCAGAGTGCAGTGGTACCATCTCAGCTTACTGCAACCTCTGCCTCCCGGGTTCAAGTGATTCTCCTGCCTCAGCCTCCTGAGTAATTGGGACTACAGGTGCATGCCACCATGCCGAGCTAATTTTTTGTATTTTTAGTAGAGATGAGGTTTCACTGTATTTGCCAGGCTGCTCTCAAACTCCTGACCTCAAGTGATCCACCCGTCTCGGCCTCCCAAAGTACTGGGGTTACAGTCGTGAGCCACCGTACCCAGCCTGACCTCCATGGTTTCTAATTAAAAATACACTGTCATTCTACATGTTGTTCCCCCATAAGGTGAGTCCTAGCTGCTGCTTTCAAGATTTTTTTTCTTTGTATTATTTTTAGCAGTTTGATTTAGGTATGCCTGGACATGGGTTAATTTGTTTTGTTTTGTTTTTTTCTGTTGGGATTTTTTACTGTTCAGGCTATTGAAAGTATAAATCAGCTCTAGATTTTATAATAGACTGGAATAATAGTGATAAAAGACTTCTTTTGAAAGTGGCTTTGCATCATAGGGAATTGCCCAGTGAAATATAAAAGTATTAGCTATACATCCTAGACAGAATTTAACATTAGAGCATTCTAGTTGTAACTCCTGCTCCTTTTCAATGATGTGGAAGATAGTTAGAAATGGACTAGAATAGAAGGAATTGAGCCCCAGAAAGAATAAGTGAGTTTTGTACTTTTACATACCTAGTAGTTGCAGATCTTATTTTCAGGTACTGTTTCCACTATAATGTATTGCTGTGTACTTAAACAACTTCCCCTTACCTCAAGCTGAAACTTTAATGTAAGTTTAAGGTGAGATACTGGTTGGAAATAATCTACTTTTTATCAGGGAAAGTCTGAAATTTTCAATTTCTTCATCAAGGCATCAAGTCTTAGGTAAGAGCACGATTAGGATCCAGTGGCTTGCCAGCCAAATCTGGTCTGCTACCTGTTTTTGTACAGTATATAAGTTAAGAATGGGTTTTTCATTTTTAAATGGTTGTGGAAAAATCAAAAGAATATTTCATGACATGTAAAAATTATATGAAATTCAAATTTCAGTGTCCATAAGTAAAATGTTATTGGAACCCAACCACATCTGTTGGTTTACATATTGCCCATGGTTTCTTTTACACTACAATGGCAGAATCGATTAGGGCACAGACTGAATAGGCTGCAAAGCAAAAAATATTTACTGTTTAGCCCTTTACAGAAGAAGTTTGCTAACTCCTGGTTTATAATAATTTTGAGTGAATTGGGTCAGAGTGTCAGTGATCTGAACTGTTTGAAAAGGATAGCTAGGATTCAAACTTTACTCTTTGAATAAGTATCTTGGACGTGAGAAAATTAGAAGATAAGAGTTAACTGATTATAATCCTAGTCTATTAACATATATTAAACATTTTCAGTCCTACAGCAATATTTCGCATTAAAAATTAGCCCATCCGATCAGGAGAGGTTGATAGGCAGTAAAGTCAGAGCTGTTTCTACCTAGGTATTTGAAGATTGTTGGAGGCATTGAGGCCCATGCCTAAGATACTTAAGAAGGCTTTATTGACTGGAGGAAAGAAAGGCTCTTGTTTAAAATTCTATGTTTTCCTAGTTATATTTCTATGTTTTCTTAGCGTTGTGCTTTTTATAGGTCTAGTTACCTGGTTGCCTTTCTGTAGGCTTCTTTTGTTAGGGTGTTTCTCTGTGGCTAGTTGGAGGAAATGGCTGGTCATTTTTAAATGAAGAGGAATGCCCAACTCTTACCAGGATCCCAGCCTGACATTATCCCTTACTCCTATAGAAGCCTTTCTTCTGAACCTATAGACCCACCTTGCCAGTTGACATCAGAAGTCTATTGAGATGTCCATAGCCTGCTGTTACCAGCTTCTTCCCTTCTCCCCTTCATCTCAAAGACCAAATGAACTACATCTATACTATATATACATTTAAGGATTTTTAGGCACAAATCATCTTGTTATCCACTGAAATTTAAGCTTAGGTGGGTCACCTAAGAAACAACCTAGAAACTACCAATTTTATTTTTTCATTTTTAAAATATAATTTCAGCTTTTATTTTAGATTGAGAGGGTACATGAACAGGTTTGTCACATGGGTATGTTGCATGACATCAGAGTTTAGGGAACAAATGGTCCTGTTACCCAGGCAGTGAACATAGTACCTGGTAGGTAGTGTTTCAGCCCTTCCCCTTCCCTCTCTCCCCATCTAGTAGTTCCCGGTGTTTATTGTTCCTATCTTTATGTCTGTGTGTACCAAGTGTTTAGCTCCTGCTTATAGATGAGAACATGCGGTATTTGGTTTTCTGTTTCTGCATTAATTTGCTTAGGATAATTGCCTCCAGCTTTATCCATGTTGCTGCAAAGAACATGATTTCATTCTTTCTTGTGGCTACATAGTATTCCATGGTATGTATGTACCATATTTTCTTCAGTCCACCTAGGTTGATAACATATCTTTGCTATTGTGACTAGTGCTGTGATGAACATAAGAATGCACTTGTGTTTATGGTAGAATGATTTATTTCCCTTTGGGTGTATACCCAGTAGTGGAATTGCTGGGTGGAATAGTAGTTTGGTTTCACATTCTTTGAGAACTCTCCAAACCGCTTTCCACAGTTGCGGAACTAATTTACATTCCCACCAACAGTGTATAAGTTCCTTTTTCTCTGCAGCTTCGCCAGCATCTGTTATTTTTTTTTTTTTTTGACTTAGTAATAGCCATTCTGACTGGAGTGAGATGATACCTCATTGTGGTTTTGATTTGCGTTTCCCTGATTTGATTTGATTTGTTGAATATTTTTTTCATATGTCTGTTGGCCACTTGTTCATGACTTCTTTTAAGAAGTGTCCATGTCCTTTGCCTACTTTTTTTTTTTTTGGTACTGGGTCTCACTCTGTTGCCCAGGCTCGAGTGCAGCTGCACAGTCTCAGCTCACTGCAGCCTCGAGCTCCGAGGCTGCCTCAGCCCCTCGAGTAGCTGGGATTACAGGCAGGTGCCACTATGCCTGGCTAATTTTTGTATTTTTTTTTTGTAGAGGTGGGATTTCACCATGTTACCCAGGCTAGTCTTGAACTCCTGGTCTCAAGCAATCTGCCCACTTCAACCTCCCAAAAGTGCTGGGATTACAGGCGTGAGCCATTGTGCCTGGCCTTTTGCTCACCTTTTAATGGGGTTATTTTTTTGCTTTTTGAATTAAGTTCCTTATAGATTCTAGATACTAGACCTTTGTTGGATGCACAGTTATGAAGATTTTGTCCCATTCTTTAGGGTGTCTGTTTACTCTGTTGATGGTTTCTTTTGCTGTGCAGAAGCTCTTATTAGGTCCCACTTGTCAATTTTTAGTTTTGTTGCAGTTGCTTTTGAGAACTTAGTCATAAATTCTTTGCCAAGGCTGATGTCCAGAAGGTATTGCCTAGATTTTCTTCTAGTATATTTATACTTCGAGGTCTTATATTTAAATCTTTAATCCAGCTTGAGTTAATTTTTGTATATGGTGAAAGGTAAGGGTCCAGTTTCTTCAGCATATGACTAGCTAATTATCCCAGCACCATTTATTGAATAGGGAGTCCTTTCCTCATTGCTTATTTTTGTCAACTTTGTCAAAGATCAGATAGTTGTAGGTGTGTGGCTTTATTTCTGGGTTCTCTGTTTTGTTCCATTGGTCTGTTTGTCTTTTCATACCAATACCATGCTGTTTTGGTTATTGTAGCCTTATAGTTCGAAGTTGGGTAATGTGATGTCTCCAGCTTTGTTCTTTTTGATTAGGATTGCTTTGGCTATTTAGGCCCCTTGTTCTGTTCCATATGAATTTTATAACTTTTTTCTAATTCTGTGAAAAATGATGTTGGTAGTTTGATAGGAACAGTGTTGAATCTGTAAATTGCTTTGGGCAGTATGGCCATTTTAACGATACTGATTCTTCCAATCCATGAGCATGGTATGTTTTTCCATTTGTTTATGTCATCTGTGATTTCTTTCAGCAGTGTTTTGTGGTTTTCCTTGTAAAGGTCTTTAACCTCCTTGGTGAGATGTGTTCCTAGGTATTTAATTTTTTTATGTGTGGCTATTGTAAATGGGATTGCATTCTTGATTTATTTCTCAGTTTGAACGTTATTGGTGTTACTGATTTCATACATTGAAATGATGAAATGCTACTGATTTTCATACATCGATTATCCTAAAACTTTACTGAATTCATTTATAGAATCTAGGAGTCTTTTGGAGAATTATTTAGGGTTCTCTAGGCATAAGATCATATCATCAGAAAACAGATAATTTGGCTTCTTCTTTTTCAATTTGAATGCCTTTTATTTTTTTCTCTTGCCTGATTGCTCTGGCTAAGACTCCTAGTACTATGTTGAATAAGGGTGGTGAGAATGGGCATCCTTGTCTTGTTCCTGTTCTTAAGGGGAATGCTTCCAGCTTTTGCCCATTGAGTATGATGTTGGCTGTGGGTTTGTCATAGGTGGCTCTTATTATTTTGAGGTATGTTCCTTTGATCCCTAGTTTATTGAGGGTTTTTATCTGAAGAGATGTTGGATTTTATCAAAAGCCTTTGCTCCATCTATTTAGATGATCATATGGTTTTTGTTTTTAATTGTTTTTGTGATGAATCACATTTATTGAGTCGCATATGTTGAACCAACCTTGCATCCAAGGAATAAAGCCTACTTGATGGTGGTGAATTAACTTTTTGATGTCTTGCTGGCTTTGGTTTGCTAGTATTGTGTTGAGGATTTTTGTCTATGTTCATCAGGGATTTTGGCCTATAGTTTTCTTTTGTTTCCCCTTTGCCTGATTTGGTTGTGAGGATGATGTTGGCTTCATAAGAATGCATTAGGGAGGAGTCCCTCCTCCTCGATTTTTTTGTAATAGTTCCAGTAGGATTGGTACTAGTTCTTCTTTGTACATCTGGTGGAATTTGGCTATGAATCCATCTGTTCCAGAGCTTTTTTTGTTGTTAGATTTGTTAAATTATTGATTCAGTTTTGGAACTTGATATTGATTTGTTTAGGGTTTAAATTTCTTCCTGATTAATCCTGGGAGGTTGTGTTTTTCCAGAAATTCATCTGTTTCCTCTAGATTTTCTAGTTTATGTGCACAGAGGTGTTTGTAATAGTCTCTGAGGATCTCTTGTATTTCTGTGGGGTCAGTGTAATGTTACCCTTGTCATTTCTGATGGTGCTTATTTGGATCTTCTCTTTTTTGTTAATCTAGTAAACAGTCTATCAATCTTACTTATCCTTTCAAATAACCGACTTTTTGTTAATCCCGTATATGGATTTCAGGTCTCAGTTTCATTTTGTTCTGCTCTGATTTTAGTTATTTTCTTCTGCTAGCTTTGGGGTTAGTTCTTATTCTAGTTCCTCTGGTGGGCTGTTAGATCATTGAATTGAGATCTTTCTCACTTCTTGATATAGGCATTTAGTACCGTAAATTTTCCTGTTAACACTGCCTTTGTTGCATCCCAGAGATTTTGGTATATTGTGTCTCTGGAAACCACCAATTTTAAATGTCCTATACACATTAGTTTTTAGGGTAGTAAAAATGTTACTCTCTTGATTTGGAAACTTATCTTTTAGGTGACAGAAAAACAAATGTTGTACTCTGCATGCATATGTATTTTCAATACATATGTGTGTTCTTTTTGTTTAAGATAGGGTCTCACTCTGTCAGCCAGGCTGGAGTGCAGTAGCAAAATTATGGCTCAGTGCAGCTTTGACCTCCTGGGCTCAAGCAGTCCTCCCACTTCAGCCTCCCAAGTAGCTGAGATTACGCCTGGCTAATTTTTTTTTTTTGTAATTTTTGTAGAGATGAGGTTTCACCATGTTGCCCAGGGTAGTCTCAAACTCCTAGGCTCAAGCAATCCTCCTGCCTTGGCCTCCCAAAGTGCTGGGAGGTGCCCAGCCCATATGTGTATTCTATAACTATTCATTCTTGAATCTGTTACTACCATGAAATATAGCTGTCCTAAATGCCCCGGGCCACATAATCCAGGAGGGTAAAACCAGAGTCTGGATGACAGTCACTCACAGACTTTAACTAGCTATTATAGTTCTCCAGCTTCCAGAGCAGTCTGTAGCTATACCCATTTTGCCCGGGAGGCATCTGCTGTGTTTTCCTGAATAGGTACTTTATAGCACCTAATCTCCCTTCTCTCCTCTTTGCTCTTAGGGACTACGATTGATTTCAACCTCTGGAAGCTTCTCTTCTATTAATATGTTTGCACAGCCCCCAGTGCTGCTGCTCTCACTGACTTGTCTGACTGCCCATTTGGCTGACCTACTCATGCAGTACTCAACTAAGGGTACTAGTGTCTGTGCTAAGGCTCTTGGCTCACTCATCTTTCTGCTGTAGCTGGGACTCCTACAACTGTGGGAATGGCATGTCAGCTTGTTTAGGTTTCTGTGAAGAACCTCTCTCTTACTAGGTTTTTGAACTGAGTCCTTGCAAGCTAGCTGAGCTAAAGAATGAACCTGAGTAACACACTCACACAATTTTATGAATTACTGCTCCCTCACACCTTGGAATATTGCCACTGGATTCAGTTGGTGAGCTATTGTTTTCTCTTGGTGCCTCTTCTTTAACAGGAGATTCCTGTTCCCTCAAAAATACAAATTTTTGGTAGGATGGTCCACTCCTAGGCACAACCTAACATGTGAGAATCCCCTGGTGTGTTCATCTCCTTATGCTCAAGTGGGGTATATGTGAGGGTTTGTGTATGTATTGATAGTGTATTCCTTATAGTGCGTACATTCCTGTTGGGAAGCAAGACTTCAAAGTAGCAGGTAAAGAATTATGATTACTAACCTTGCAAAAGAGAAGATCAAGAGAGTGCCCTTTCAGTATTTGGAACATTTTATATGAAAATAGGTAGTAGCTAGTTATAATTATGGGTATTGAGAATAATATAAAGACTTTCTTGCTATGATGGGTTTAAGAAAAGAAGGAAATATTTCTGACAACTGTTGAAATATTGAATGGGTCCCAAAGGAATGTAGTAGAATTTCCTGGCTAGGCCTGAGAAAAAAAAAATTCCCATATCCTCCCTTTTGGAGGTTAAGGTAAATGTAGAGGACTTAAGAGGCAGTGGGCAGGATGGGGGTGGGGGTGTGTTCTTACATCATCACCCAGCCCTCCTGTGAAGGTAGCATAATGTAGTATAAAGATGTGTCTTTGGGAACCAGTCCATGGGTTCAGATCTCAGCTCCCTGAAGCTGTTCTGTATAAATAGATACTATCATGTGGCATGTATGATTAAATGAGTTAAAATAGTGGCTCCATGAGTATATCTTCCTATACTTGGGGATAGACTTGAGGTCACCTAGCTCTTGAGATCTGATCTATATAAGCCAAGATGGCAGTTCACTGATGTATAGTGAAGATTCAACTGTGATTGCATTTTCATATGATGGCATCACCTCACACCAGATAGCAAGAGCCAATTTGTGTGCATGGCTTTCAAGCTCCATGATGAGTGACATCATCTTAGTAGCTTGAAATTGACCATCGTGGGAGTATCTGTATCACAGGAATCAGTAAACTAAAAATCAGGGCTTTTCTCTCTGTTGAAGAGCCTGATGGTAAACGTCAGCATATCACTGGTACTGTCTGTCTCTCTTTGAGTTGTATGGTAGGCCAAGCCATCTTCACAAGATTACATCACAAGTGTGGACTTGGACCGGGGACTTTAGTGATGTGAGTCTCACGTCTGATGCCATCCGCATGAGAGTTGCTTTGGTCCTTTCCTTTCCTCTTTCTTTTCCTCTTTACTCTTCTCTTTCCTCTTTCCTCTTCTCTTCCCTCTTCTGTCTTCTCTTCTCTTCTCACAGAGTCTTGCTCTGTCACCGAGGCTGGAAGGCAGTGGCGTGATCTCAGCTCACTGCAACCTCCCCCTCCCTGGCTCAAGTGATAGTCATGTCTCAGCCTCCTGAGTAGCTGGGATTACAGGCGCATGCCACCATGCCCGGCTAATTTTTGTGTTTTTTGTAGAGACGGGGTTTCACCATGTTGGCCAGGCTGGTCTCGAACTCCTGGCCTCATGTGATTCACCCACCTTGGCCTCCTGAAGTGCTGGGATTACAGGCATGAGCCACCATGCCTGGCCTTTTGGTCTGTTTCTGAAACTGCAGTGTTCTTGTCCTTGAGCCCAGAGGGGTAGATACTTGAACATGGACTGTATCTCCTCTGAATCATGCTTAGATAGGAACTTCCAGCGTGTAACTTTCATTTTTGTATTCCTTCAGACTGATCCCCCTTTTATTTTTAGTCTTTTTCCATCCTAAGTAGAATATAAACTGCAGTTTTTTGTTTTTACTAAACTGTAGTCATATTCTAATCCTGCCTTCCTGAAATGAAGTCAAACAACTTTTTTTTATATCCATGCCATTCCAAGTTTTGGATATTGATGAGCCTTTTTGGCTCCTATACAGACAGTGTCAGGATTTGTCCCCTTAGATGTCCAATTATATCTGAATGCGGATTCTACCAGTTTGTCTTTCAGAATAAAAACCTGCATTTTGCCCATCCCCAGTATGAGAGGTACCATGCTGTTTGGTCCATGTCCTGATAATGTGTCACTTCCAACATGGAGCCTCCATGCCCTCTCTGGACAGATTTAGTCACTATCCTATCATGCTCCCGGGAAATTTGGAGCCTTCTTTTCTTCCTCTGTTATACAACCTGCTACTCTGGGTTCTAGTAATTTGTTTTCCTTTCCTCCTTATCCCTCCACCAGAGCCAGCTCAGGATCCTGGAGATTAAAAGACCTGCAATTATCTGCCCCTGATACCACAACCATGGTATCAGGCCTCTAGATACATTGGACATGTGGACAGATTAGTGAATAAAATTATGTGAAATTAAAGGGTCGGTGAAAGTTGTTAGCCTGTGGGAGTTTTTAAAATTAAGATCACTGTCTAAATTCAAGTTGTGTACTGTCAGTTAAGAATCAATTCCTGGGCAGCCTTTTTGCCTCCTTTATAATATTTCTCAGCTCTCATAATTGCTAAAGTATGTGAAAGTGCCTTTGGACAGATTCCCTATATAGGAAGGAGCACACAAAGGAATGTCACTCCTGACCTACACCTTTGTCCTGGAATTGTGTGGATAAACTAATGCTTCTATTTAAAGGATGGTTTCCCTTCTATGGATAGACAGGCTAGCTAATTTGATGCTAATTCATGAAATTCTGCTGGCATAAAGGATGCCTGTATTCTCCCTGCATTCATTTTGTGGGCTTACTTTATTTGCATCAGTTTTGACTTAAGTGTTCCTAATCATTGGCAATGAAGATACAGGTTGAATACAATATGTTATTGATAGTTCAGCAGACAAGAATGTAGAGAGAGAATGCAAAGAAGGATAAAGATAGTGTCAAAGAGGGAAAGCCTTAAATACGCGCACGCGCGCGCACACACACACACACACACACACCATAAAGGAAAGAATCTAAAATATAAGTTGAAGTATAATATACCTGAAGAAAAAGTGAACATTATAAGGGTACAGCTCTATTAATAGTCTCAAAGTGAACTTACCCATTCAGCCAATGCCCCAGTCAAGAAGAATAACATTACAAGCACCTCAGAGGCCTTCTTCCTGAGTACCCCATTCTTCTACCCCAGAGGTTACCAGGTTACTACTATCCTGAATTCTGTCACTATAGACGAATCTCATTTTCACACTTTGTGTAGA
>CAUYLG010076624.1:0-18359 GCA_963573385.1 Cacajao melanocephalus
TTTTTGTTTTTGCTTTTTAACTTGTATTTTTGTTTTATAGGTCCTGTGTGATTTATGCTTTAAAGAGGTTCTGTTTTGATGTGTTTCCAGGATTTGTTTCAAGATTTAGAGCTCCTTTTGGCACTTCTTGTAGTGGTGGCTTGGTAATGGTGAATTCTCTCAGCATTTGTCTGAAAAAGACTGTATCTTTCTTTCATATATGATGCTTAGTTTCACTGGATACAAAATTCTTGGCTGATAATTCTTTTGTTTGAGGAGGCTGAAGGTAGAGTCCCAATTCCTTCTAGGTTGTAGTGTTTCTGCTGAGAAATCCACTGTTAATCTGATAGGTTTTCCCTTATACATTACCTGGTGCTTCTGTCTCAGTTTTTAAGATTCTTTCCTTCATCTTAACTTTGCATAACCTAATGACAATGTGCCTAGGCAAAGAACTTTTTGTGATGAATTTCCTGGGTGGTGTTGGTGCTAATTGTATTTGGCTGTCTAGGCCTCTAACAAGGCCAGGGAAGTTTTCCTCAATTATTCCCCCAAATATGTTTTCCAACCTTTTAGAATTCTCTTCTTCCTCAGGAACACCAATTATTCTTAGGTTTGCTAGTTTAACATAATCCCAGACTTCTTAGAGGCTTTGTTCATATTTTCTTATTCCTTTTTCTTTGTCTTTGTTGGATTGGGTTAATTTGAAGATCTTGTCTTCAAGCTCTGAATTTATTTATTCTAATTGTTCAATTCTATTGCTGAGGCTTTCCAGAGCATTTTGCATTTCTAAAAGTGTGTCAAAAGTTTCCTGAATTTTTGCTTGTTTTTTCTTTAAGCTATCTATTTCCTTGAATATTTCTTCCTTCACTTCTTGTATCATTGTTTTTATTTCCTTGCACTGGGCTTTGCTTTTCTCTGGTCCCTGCCTGATTAGCTTAATAACCAACCTCCTTATTTCTTTTTCAGGTAAATCATGGATTTCTTCTTGGTTTGGATCCATTGCTGGTGAACTAGCATGATTTTTGGGGGTGTTGAAGAGCCTTGTTTTGTCATATTACCAGCGTTCATTTTCTGGTTCCTTCTCATTTGGGTAGGCTCTGTCAGAGGGAGTGTCCAAGGCTGACGGCTGTTGTTCATATTACTTTGTCCCATGGGTATTCTCTTGAGGTAGTACTCTCCCCCTTTTCCTATGGATGTGGTTTCCTGTGAGTCAAATTGCAGTGATTGTCTGTCTTCTGGGTCTAGCCACCCAGGGCATCTACCCAGCTCTGGGCTGGTACTAGGGGTTGTCTGTACGGAGTCCTGTGATGTGAAGCAGGTTGTCAGGGATGGATACCAGTGCCTGTTCCAATGGAGGTGGCTGGACTTCAGTGGGGTGCAGTGGCCTCCATTAGCATTCTTAGATTTGGTGGTTTAATGCTCTATTTTTGTACTGGTTGGCCTCCTGCCAGGAGGTGGGGTTTTCCAGAGAGCATCAGCTGTAGTAGCATGGGGAGGAACCAGTGGTAGGTGGGGCCCCAGAACTCCCAAGATTGTATGCCCTTTGTCTTCCACTACCAGGGTAAGTATGGAAGGATCATCAATTGGGGGAAGGGCTAGGCATGTCTGAGCTCAGACTCTCCTTGGGTGAGTCTTGCTGCAGTTGCTGTGTGGGATGGGGGTGAGATTTCCAGGTCACTGGAGTTGTGTACCTAGGAGGATTATGGCTGCCTCTGCTGAGTCATGCAGGTTGTCAGGGTAGTCAGGGAAAGGTGGCAATCACAGGCCTCACCCAACCTTCATGCAAACCAAAGGGCTTGTCTCACTCCCACTGTGCCCCCCTCAACAGCCCTGAGTCCATTTCCAGGCAGAGGGCAAGATAGGCTTGAAAACCTGCCCCAGGCTAACCGCCTCCCAGTTGTGAAAGAAAAGGGCTTGGTTCTTGCACCACCTGTAGAGTCTGCACACTGGATTTGCACCCTCCCCCAAGTTCCAGCTAGGAGGCTTCTCACCCCATTCAAATTGTTACAAAGTTCAGCTAAAGATTTCCTTCTCCATGTGGAGTTTTACCCTGTGCTCCTCTGTCCACCCTTCTGATGGATCTCTGTGGCACCAGACAGGAATGGCCTGCTAGGGAACCCAGCAAGTTCCCAGGGCCTTTCTGCTACTTCCTCTACCATTGTATTTCCCTCGGCTCTCCAAATTGACTCAGCTCCAGGTGAAGCTGAAAACTTATCCCGCAAACAGAACTTCAGCTTCTCCAGTGGGGATGTGTGTTTGGGAAAGGAGGGTCTACCTTTCCCACTTCCATAGTTGGGGCACTCACTGCATTTTGGGGGGTTCTCCTGGGTCCTGCTGGGTCCTGCAGGAGGAGTCTGCTTCCTTCAGAGGTCTGAGGGTCCTCTCAGGATTGCTGGTTTGTTCTTGTAGTCGACTTGTAGCTAAAATTCACAATGTGAGCCTCCAAATGCTGCTCTGTCCAGAGCTGCAATCTAGTCCTTCTTCCCATCCACCATAAAATCCAAATCCTTGGGTTCTCTATTTTAAGGACACTAATTATCCTTACATTGCATCATCTTTGTTTTCCATAACTATGGAACTATTAGCATCTCTCTAAATAATTCATCACTTTTTTTTTAATTAGTATTTTCTTTATCTCAAGTTTTTTTCTATGCCATTAATTTTTATTTTTAATAGTATATATTCTGTTTCTTGCAGTTTATAATTTACTATTAGTTCTGTAATGGTATGATTTGGTCTTCAATTTGTTGCCTTTGGTCTGGGATCTAAAAGGTTGTGAGGAAATGACTTATGCTTCTTAATTTTGTTTTCTTCTATGTATATTTTTTCATGATATGTCTCTCTTTCTGTCTCTTCCTCTGCATGCAGTTTATTTTCCCTTTATTTATGGTCATACTTGCATCACTCTTGTCTCTAGATGTTATGTTTGCTGTAATAAATGAAATTCTCTCTTCTCAATCTAAGATTACTTTGATCTCTCCTCTGAACTACAATTTGAGGCTAATGTACTGCATTCTATCTACTCTTCAATGCTCTAGAAGAGATTGGAGTGAGGAATACAGTTTAAGGAGATGAACAATCTTTATTAGCATACTTAGACTCTGCTCCTTCTCTTAAGATTTTGCTAAATCTGTCATTCCAGAACTCACTTTGCCTACCCGAAAGTATATCTCAGTTCCACTGGGGGTTACTCTCAGCTTGTATTATTTCCCAATTGTGTTCCCAAATCTCTATCTCTTTTAAGATGCAGACCCTTTTTCACTCATTTCTCCACAGCAGGTGTTTCCACCACTCTGTTCAGAACAATAAAAAGGTCGGATTTGTTGTTGATGTTTTTGAGTCAGGATCTTGCTCTGTTGCCCAGGCTGGAGTGCAGTGCAGTGGTGCAATCTCAGCTCACTGCAACCTCTGCCTCCTGGGTCCAAACGATTCTCCTGTCTCACCTCCAGAGTAACTGGGACTACAGGCATGTGCCACCATGCCCAGGTAGTTTTTGTATGTTTAGTAGAGATGGGGTTTCACCATGTTGGTCAAGCTGGTCTTGAACTCCCGACCTCAAGTGATTCACCCGCATCATCCTCCCAAAGTGCTGGGATTACAGGTGTGAGCCACCATGCCCAGCCAGAAAGATCAGCATTTTAATTCCATTTGTCATTTTCACTTTCTAGATTTTGAAATATAAATTAGAAACGTCAGGTTTTTGTTGACTAGCCAGTAAGATGGTTAGGGTTAGGAGCTGAGCCATGTTGCTTTTCTGCTTCACTCCATAATCCTCATCTTTTCTTGGCACCATGTTTTGAAGTTTATTGCATTATATGATGCCTTTGAGGTTACTGATAGTGACTTTTAAGGGTTTTTAAAATTCTTTCCAGTTTTGTAAGTATTATGGGAGGGCAATTTAGTGCAGCCTTAATGAAGTTGAATAATGCCTCCTGTCCATGGTCCTGGACTTGTATTTTCTACTTGACCAGCAGTGACCCAAGACCAAGATACTTTATTCTGCCATTGGTCAAACCCTGAGTTCATGATAGGTTGTTAAAGCAGCCCACTGTGGCATGAAAAAGGACAAATGTATCCTTGAAGGGTCCCCCAAACATATCTTGTTGTTTAGAAGGGGAGATATTATTTTAACCCTTTATATCTATCACTAAAAACTTACCTCTTTCAGGGTCTGAGCTCCACAAAAATCAATGTTCTAATTAGAAAACAGTAGCTAATCTGGCCAAATGCTAATAAATGAGAGTTGTGATTTATCTAGCAACAGGGAAACAGCTCAGCATTAACAATTAAAAGGTCTGTAGGGGACAGAGCTTTTTTTTTCCTTACTCTTCCCCTTAGCTGATTGAGTTCAGCTCTATGCTATAAATAGCCCTTCTAATTAATGGCTATCTGTTTGAAAATCAGTTATCAGGACCACAGTTTAGGAGCCTCTACCTTTGAAATTCATAGAGAGTATTTTATGTCTCAGTGATAAGGGAATGATAATGTGAGTTCAAAGCTAAACCTACCTACCCACAAATACCAACCCACATCATAGCCTACCAACACATTCTTCAATCTTCCTGATAATGGATACAGATTTTTAAATAATCAATCCAACTGCAAAGAGAAGTACTGAACTTTAATGTAGCCAGAATGTTTGGCTAAAGCCTGTTGCACTCCAGTCATTTCATGAATCTACAAGCTAAAGTCAAAATTTATATCAAAGGCATGAGTTTGTAATTAGTTGAACAAGGTCTTTTAGAGACCCCCAAAGAGTTCATTTTTTTCCTACATTGAACAAATTAACTGTGTGGTTACTGAAGTTCTTCTTCACTTTAACCTGACTGGACACAGTCAAAGGGGGAAAATAGCAAGTTTAAACCAAATTGAATAGCTGTCTTCTAGACAACACTCCCCAGAAGGACCCTCCTTGGGAAATGCCACTCAGTGCTAGAGATCGCACATTTTGGTGAAGGGCTTGTCATTCACAGTAAAAGATACCTGCACATCTTGAATGTTTTATTCTAGTATGTTTTATCTCAACCTAGTTACATAATACCCATGCGGAGCTTGTAGCAGGTGCTAGAGCCTGCCATATTGTTTCATGACACTAAGCATTTATTAAAACTGTTTCCACTATGTAGATGACCTTTTCTGGCCAGCTTGCATGTCATCTCCTCCATTAGGCCCCCAACATCACCACCATCAGCCTCCAACCTGACTGATAACTCCCTTCCTCAGGTTCTCACTCTACCTGTACATTTTTCTGTCTTAATACTAGTAATCTTTACTTCTACTTGATTGATTTCTTATCCATCTCTCTCCAGCCAGAAGGTCATATTCTTACTCAAATGTACAATTCCTGTATGTTTGTTGACTATACCAGTGATTAATGAACAACTACTGAGTACCCAGTCTTTGCTAATGCTTGGTAAAATTCAGAAAGACAGAGATTTTTTTATTTGCTCTCAATTTTTTTTTATTTGTTCTGATAAACCAGTGGGGAAGACAGACCTCTCTACAACTAGACACAGCAAGCCAAAAGGAGGGGTCTAGGCAGGTGATGAGGCTGAGCAGTTAGTTGGTAAGGCAGCAAACACACAAAAGCTTACAATGTTTTAATGTCTCTTCTATGATTTTCATAATCAAAACACACATGCTTCAATATTTTACACTGCTTACTAATGTCTTTGCATTATAACTCAGACTTGTGTTTCTAAACTAATGTGCACACAAATCACCCAGTGATCTTGTTAAACTGCAAATTCTTATTCAGGAGTTCTGGGAGGGGCTTGAGATTCTGCATTTCTAACAAGCTCCCAGGGAATGCCGATACTGCTGATTCATGAATGCCTCAAGTAGCAAGGCTCTACACCATTGTAATGTCAATGTAAACACTGTTGAAGTGGCACCAGTTTTGGGAAAAGCTTCTGGTCTCCCTACCTAGACTCTTCCGACTGTAATTAAACATGATCAGGTAGATTCAGCAGTGCGCAGAAAAAAACTGGCAAGATGCCTCGGCACTATTACCTTTTGGCCTTTGTTTTATTATCTAAACACCAAAGGTCTTTGCTCCTGCACTTTAGGTCTGCTGCTACCAGATGAGTGTAGTCTGAAGATGTAAGTTTTTCCCAGATATTCAAGATTGCCTTTCTCTGCTTAAGTCTCTTCCCGTATACAAACCATAACATCCCAGGCTCTTTATGGAAGTAGAAATACCTTCTAACAAAACTATAAAACTTTAATCAGTTTAAACAATTGTAAAGAGAATATTTAAGCGAATTTTACAAAAGAAAAAATAAAAAACTCTGGGCCAGGCATGGTGACTCATACCTGTAATTTCAACTCTTTGGGAGGCCAAAGCAGGAGAATCACTTGAGCCCAAAAGTTCAAGACTAGCCTGGGCAACATAGGAAGACCCTAGCTCTATTAAAACAAAAATTTTTTTAAATTAGCTGAGCATGCACCTGTAGTTCTAGTTACTCGGGAGGCTGAAGTGGGAGGATTGCTTGAGCCTGAGAGTTCGAGGCTACAGTGAACCATGATCATGCTACTGCATTCCAGCCTGCATGGCAGATCGAGACCTTATCTCAAAAAAAAAAAAAAAGAAACAGAAACAGAAAACCTCTATAAGCATCCCATGGGAATCTATTTTCTTAACTCTTCATAATTCCATGAAAGCCATTAACTTTTTCAATTCATTAGAGTCTACCACTCAAAATGAAAGTCAAAATCCATTAGAACACTAATTTCTCATTTGTGAGTTTTGAATTCTCCTTCCACCAAGACAAGATCCCTACTTGAGCTTTTATCTTTTGTAGTTCTTCCTCTCTTCTCCACATCATTCTTGAGCACTATTCTAGCCCAAGCCAAGTGTCGTATGTCTGTCTTCTTCCAATCGGGTAGCTGTCAGAACTCCTCCTATCTGCTGTTCAACTTTGCCTCACTATAATAATATGCTGTTAAACAGGCAGTCTTGGTTATGTGGTCTCCTCTTGCACACTTAGTTTTTCCATCATTTTCCCTGACAATATAAGGTAAATGGAACAGAGGAGGAACTCTTTTCACTGGGCAGAACATATAAAAGGCACTGGAAGCCATAGCTTGTGCTGTGCAGTCTGGAGTGGACAAAGTTAAATGAACTTTCTTCCTTCTCACTTCTCATGGACTCATTTAGGTGAATGCCAAAGATGACGAAGGTGTTGTCGTTGGATCCTGGGACAATGTCTATGCCTATGGTGTCCCCCCATCGGCCTGGACTGGAAGCGTTGACATTCTATTGGAATACCGGAGCTCTGAGAATCCAGTCCGATACGGCCAATGCTGGGTTTTTGCTGGTGTCTTTAACACATGTAAGTATCCCATTGAGTAGTTTCTTTTTAATGTAAAGGAAATTTCACTTTAAGACATTTTATCTATAACCTAAGAGAGACATAGCAGCCCCTGTTGGCACTGTGGAATTTATGCGTGAGTATTCTGGGATGCAGTCAATGCATAATTAAATTGTAGTGGGCCAAATATGCTCATGGTTTCTCTTTGACTGCAGAATCTTTTTAGAAAGAATGATAGACTATTTCCTATATAATCCATCATTTAACACCTGAAGAAATAGAGGGTTACAGTAAGAATATAGGAAAAAAAGCTGTTTTCTTTTCAGCCACCACATTTAAAAAAAAACTAAAACAGTAAAAATTAAAATAATAAATAAGGAAATATATATACTGCTTATTTGTTACTGAGAAGTTGTATAAATATGTGTATATGTTTATTATTGAGAATTTTAAAAATATCTGCACTAAATTTTTATCCCAGTTATGGAAGGTATTATAGCAGGTGGTCTCATATTCATTTTTACACATGTCTCAATGCCTCTGAGCAATTAGAGATCAGAATGTAATGAACAGTCTTTCCCTCTCCAGTTTTCCCTCTGGCTTTTAATCCACCCAACATCCAATCTGTAGAGGAAAGCATATGAGAACTGAATTATTCTCTTCAGTGTCATGCATCATTTTTCAAAGTGTCATTTGCCTCTCTAGACCCAGACAATATTACAATTAATTCCGTGAATATTTTTAAAAATACATTTGTTTCAGTATGTCTTCATCATTGGTAATGATTTTCATTCACAAGCCATTTCCACAGCCTTTGAGAAACATTAAGCTCAAGTTGGGGTGTCCTTTCTGCCTGCTCATTAATAAAGCATGTTTTACCTAGTTAACATTTTTAAAATCAAAAACAAAGGGAGGGGCTGGAGGCTGGAGGGAAGCCATTTTAAAAAATGATTACAAAACCTAGTTGTTTTACCTCAAAGTCACAACAGTCTAAGTAAAAAAAAAAGAGTCATGAGGTTTTTGTTTGTTTTCCTATAGTATCAAATGGGATAAGATTATTTTCTTAACCATTTTAATATAGCCCAGAGCAGAAGGAATATATATTTCCTGGGAGCAATAAAAATCAAAAGTCCCCTAGAAGCACTGGTCTCTGAAGTCCAGATAAAAGCCTGTACTTCATAGTAGGTTAAAGGTTGGAGGTCGTCCCCCTCCCTCAAGGCTCCCAAGTAAAGACTAAGTAGAAGATGCCCAACAGAGGCAGCAACCACTCTTGTGAAATGTTTTGAGGAAGACAGAAAGGACTCAAGTCCTCCCCATGCCTACAATTTCATTATCCAGTGTAATTGCTTCATGCTCACAGTCAGATAAAATAGTGAACACTGGCCAGGTGCAGTGGCTTATGCTGGTAATCCCAGCACTTTGGGAGGCCGAGGCGGGTGGATCATCTGAGATCAGGAGTTTGAGACTAGCCTGACCAACATAGTGAAACCCTGTCTCTACTAAAAAAAAAGTTAGACAGGCGTGGTGGCTGGCACCTGTAATCCCAGCTACTCGGGAGACTGAGGCAGGAGAATCACTTGAACCTAGGAGATGGAAGTTGCAGTGAGCCAAGATTACACCATTACACTCCAGCCTGGGCAACAAGAGGGAAACTCTCTTTAAAAAAAAAAATAGTGAACACCTTACATCCATTCATGTCTTTGGCATAAAAAGGTTATCCAATCTATGCCGGAAAGCAAACTTTGGCGGTAAAGTAAGAAAAAGGCAGAAAGACACTATGCAGAAACAGTGAGAGTAAACCTGAAGATGGAAATGGGGAGGGAGGAACAGGTGCCCTAATGTCAAGCCTCACTTTCTTGAAATTATGAGTAAGGCAGACTCTTGACCAAGACGTGTTCTGAATAATGTAAATTAACGTTCAGTCAGAAACAGAATGAAAGTGGCAATCGTTTTATTGGTAAGACCTCAGGTGAATAGGACTGCAAATCAAGAGAGGAAGATGGGAATGGGAGGCCCGTGGCAGCTGCACCTGTTGTTTGGTGCATTAAGATCAAGTCCTTTAAGGAGGGGGACCCTGGAGTCTCTACCAGACTCCAGTTTGGACTTCCAAGGTTGTTCTGTTGAAGGAGGTGGGTAGTCTTTGGTTTAAAATGCTAAACTATTCTGAAGGAGAAAATAAAAAGGCAAGCCAAGTCATTAATCTTAAAATTGTCAGCTGAATTATTTTCAATGAGCCCTGATGTCTGGCGTCCTGGGAGCCAGGGAGGGCATTTGGATTAAGTTTAATCAATAGGTACATATGGCAAGAAAGGTATCCAAGTAATTTATTACCTAACAATTAAAATGAATCTGTGGTGTCACCCTCTAATGCATGTCACAAGAGCAAATTCTGGCCAGGAGAGCAAACTCCATCAAGGACCTGCTCTGTAAATTCCTAACTTCCTATTAGTGGGTTTTGGAAACTGTATTTTCAGGAACATAGTCCCATTCACCAGACTAAAATAATATTACATTGATGATCATTTGCTTAGAAACAAAACAATTAGGACCCTGTTGGGTTTCTACTCTAGTTGGCTTCATTTGATGCCAGTTGCAGTTCTGAAGGATCACACAGCAAGATTTCTCTCCACCACCCCCTTTTCCAGCATGGAACATTTGAGGACAACATGTTCAAAGGGCTTTTCATGTTGGTCATGAAGAAAGTCCCCTAGGAGAATGGGTTTAATCGCTCTGTGTTTAATAAATGCTGGTGATGTGTTTAGCTATGGCCTGTCCTTTCCTGTAGTTTTACGATGTCTTGGAATACCAGCAAGAGTTGTTACCAATTATTTCTCGGCCCACGATAATGATGCCAATTTGCAAATGGACATCTTCCTGGAAGAAGATGGGAACGTGAATTCCAAACTCACCAAGGATTCAGTGTGGTAAGTTTGATTGATGGCAACATTGGCTGATATCACATTACAGTAATGTTACACATTTACCACAAGATAGACTCTATCTGGTGTTTCTTTCTGTTCTATTTTGAGGACCTTTCAATAGCATAGGCAGAAAAGCCTGATTGCCAAAGAATGTTTTAGCAAATGAACTAGAAGTGTTACTGAAGAGACAGTTTGGGTTCCTAGTGATAAAAATGAATCATTTCTTATAACAGCAACCATCAAAAAAAGGTCATGATTTTAGCTACTGCACATGCCTATACTAGTTCCTCTCTACCTTGATATATTAATATTACAGTTAATAGCAGAAGTATTGGAGCCAAGCGTTCTCTGGATCAGTGCCCTAGGAGTAATATAGCTAACATTTATTAAGCACGTACTATGCACCAGTCTTTGTGTATGCATGATCTTATCCAATCCTTTTTAGTTGTATCAGGTGGATGTTATTAATATGCCCATTTACGGATGAGGAAACTGAGGCCCAAAAAGGCTTGCTTAAGGTCATACATCTGGTGAACTAGGAATAAACCCAACTGCTTCTGACCCTTAACCACAATCTTTTAAATAACTTCAGCAGTATAGGATTGCTTTTTGAATGTAAAGATGAGATTCTCCTTGATTATACTGTCATATTTCACTGAGATATAGAAATGGGAGTAAAACTGAAATTGTTTCCAAAAACCAACTGGGGGGTTCTCTCATTGCTCTGAGCAGCTTTATCACAAGCTGGCTAGAGGAAGCTTAAGATCCTAGAGAAATTCCATTTGTCCTTGAGACCCCCTAAGTCCAAATCAATACACTAAAAAGAAAGGAAAAAAATATCCTAAGTTTAAATAGAAAGAATTTTTATCAAGGTCTGTGTGGGAGGAAATTGGGGCATAATTTCCTCTGTGGTCAGGCATTGAGCTAGGTAGAATTTCCAAGCCCAAAATGAGTCTCACACACAAATAATAAAGCTAAAATGCCTATTATAAAAGCATCCAAATGTGGATGGTAGGAAGTTATAAGTTCATTTTAAGCAAAATGAAAAGTTAGACGTGCCTGAACTTCCTCATGTTACAGGAATGGGTCACAGTTGTAGGAGCAGTATTAACTCACCAGTAGGGGCAAACATTCATCGGAGAATGTTAAAAGGAAATTGATGAATGAGTAGCAAAGTGCTACCATGAATTAAAAATAGTACAGTTCATTGGAAGGGAATGAGCTGAGCCATGGTAAGCTGGAGGGTACGTGTAAGACAAACCCTTGTCTCTGTAAATGGAACAGAAATGCAAATAATTCTTTAAGCCTGCAGCATTATAATATAGCAGCCCTACATGTATATGGGGTGACAAAAACAGACCAAAATAGTCACCCCCAAAACTCACTGCGATTGTTAAAAACGACAAAAAGATAGTTATTTGGCATTCTCCATATTTCTTCCTTACACACACACACGTACACAATGCCTTTAGTAGCTAAATGCAGTTCAAAGTTATCCTTCCCAGCTCCTTGATTCAAATACCTCCCATTATCAAATAAATCCCCATGAGGCACTCCAACAAATAACCCTCCAGGCCCTAAACAGAATTAATACAAAATTGTGAAGCTGCTAGATCTTGCTCTGGGTAACCCTGTCCTCTTTCAGGTTCCTGCTCCAAATTCCTTCCCCTTTCCCTTACACCACTTGCTCCTTTGGTCCCTTACTCAAATATTCTATCACCCTGCGACCCTCAGCCACCCTTCACTGCAAACCACTGCCCAAGACTCCTATTCCCTCCCTTTGCCTGGCTTGTAGTAGGTTTTCAATGCATGATGCCTGATCAGATGCTCTGACTGACTGCAGGGCTGAGGCCAGCACAACTCAGGACGTGCCCGGACCACAGAGCACAGGGATTAAAGGGCTCAGTGAGATCCAAGGCCAAGGCTTGGCTCTGCTACTGCCCAAGCTGTGTGACCTTGGGCAAGGCACAATCTCTCTGTGCCTCTTTTCTCCTCTAAAGCGGAAAGAACAATATTTCCTGCTTTACTCAGCACAGAGCTGAGCATAACAGGTGCCTAATGAATGTTAGCTGCTATTATTGCCTTCATTATTAGTCACACAGCTGGAATTTCTTGGAGGCAATATGTTACCATCAACGTAAGTACATCGAAGCTATCAGAAAAAGAGGGATGCCCAGTGTCTTAAGATGACTGTGCTATTTCTGTTACTTTGGGGTATTTTTAAAGAAAAAGCAGAACCTGGCCTCACCACTGCAAACACCCATGAGCCTTGGAAGTTATAGGTGGTCCAGGAAAACAAAAGTATGACTGAGACCCTCCTGGATTGAGGAGGCTGGTGCAGGCTGTTCCAGACATGTCAGCCAGTGCATAATCACAACAGCCACATCCTTATGTCAAGCTCTGGCTTGGGCAGCTACCTGCTGTGTGGCTTTGAGAAAATGACTTCACCTCTCTGAGCTTCAGTTTCCTCATCAGTAGAATGAAAGTAATCTTAATAGTTACCATTTCCGGATGGGGTGGCTATCACGATTAACTCAGGTCATCCAGGGAGAGTGTTTACCGTAAAGGTAGGCCTGATGCTGATTCAGTTAGTGTTGGTCACTGGTAAGAAGTGGGGGCTGCCTGAGCAGTAGGGCTGGTTTAGAAGTGTGAGGGTGGGGCGCAGAGGCAAAACAGAGGCTGAGGTGGGGGTGGGAATGATTTGCTAGGCATCAGCTGACCTCTGTGAGGTTGGTACAGCGTAGGCTGGCAACATGTGGCCTGATGGATTTCCTAGCAAGGGTCTCAGGAGCCACTGGCCTCACACTTACTTCCCTCCGCAGGCTCTGGTCAAACCTACCCACCCCAGACTGTCTTCTCTGCTCCTGGTTGGTGTGTGGCTGGGGCCCCTCTCCTCTCCAAGTAAAGGAGATCTGAGAACCATCTCTCGTCTTTCACCATCTATTTCTTCTTCCACACCCAGGTCCCAATCATCCAGTTTGTGATCAATCAATTTGTCCAGTTAGGTCTCAATGACCCAGGGTGTCCTCTTCTCCATGACTCAGCCAGATACCAGCCTGCCAAAACCAGAATCAGCCAGTAGGGAGGCTCAGAGGAAGAGCTCAAGGGTGTGTGAGAGGTATATTCTGCTCGCCGAACTCCAGAGCCAGAAGTGATAAGTTTGGCTCTGTCTCTTGCTGTGACCCTTCTCCCCTGATTTCTGCAGATCCTCAAGGACAGACTGCTTCCTGGTTTGCCACCTTAGGTCCCCTAAATGATGGATGTTCCCCTCCAAGAGAGAGCCTCACCTCAGGGGGGGCTGCAGTTTTGCGTAGGGCAGCCCCACTGCTGATGCCAACAGAGGCCATGGTCCAGGCTCCTTAGCTGTTCAGGAGAGGGCTGGGGACTCAGGATCCTCAGAAGGGCACAGCAAGCCAGAATCATTAGATCCCAGGGTAGCAAATGAAACCCCAAGTGGGCAAATGCCAAGTAGTAGATCATGGAAGGAGCAATTTCGGCCACCTGTCCCCAGCGTGCTGATAAGTTCTGAATTATGTGTAACCTTTTGGGGGTAGACAGCTATGAATCACGTGGACAGTTTAATGAAGATGCTTGCTCAATGTTTTGCTGCAGTCCAAACAGCAAATAGAAATATGAGGGCTCAGTGAGGCAGGAGTCAGGGCTGCTCAGAGGGGCAGGGGGACAGCAATGGTTTGGCCTCTCCTTGGAAGAGCTCAGCTTGATCACCTCGTTATACAAAGGTTACAGTCAAAATGGAAACAATTTTAAATGACAGAGATGGTGGCACTTATTAGGATCATGAAAGATTTTTCAATGAAAGGCTTCGTTCCTTCTAAATGAAGATGCCTCCCTGTGTTCTTTTGCTGGAGTGAGTGTGGTCTGATTGGATGATTCTGGGTGAGGGTTGGTGTCCTCCTCTTGGCTTTTCCCCACCAGAATGCACCCACACACAGGGGGAGCAGTGTTTGGTCTATTATATTTTTGTTGTTTTGTCAGCATGTAACAGTGTGCAGGGCATAGAGCAAGCACTGAATAAACAGAATTGGTTGGAAAAAAATTTTAATGCATAAAAACTCCATGCTGCAATGGGTGGCCTTAATCTATAAACAAAGCTTTTTCAAAGCAAATTTTTCAAGCAGAAATTAACCAGCTTTCACATCTGGGACACTGCCCTGTCTTAATTCTCATTATGTCCTCAGTACTCATGCGGTGTTTTACACATTGTAGGTGCATTTTTGAAATTGAGGCTATTCTTCCTTTCCATTATTTTAGATGTTCTCTATCACTCATCTAGTTGGACTTTTATATTGTGAAATTATCTTCAATTTTAATCACTGTCTGCAAAACAGAATGATCTAAAAATGAATTCCAAATAAAATAGTGTAGAAGAAAAATTCTGAATATAGATCACATTGCTTAAAGATGCTTAAGGGTTCGTAAAATTATTCTACGATGCATTGCAGTTGCCAGTTCTGGACAGTCATTGAAGATGTTTATTTTCAAACATTTTCTTGTTAACCATATTTCTGGTCATTCAAAATTGGTTTTAGGCAAATCACCTGGAGTTAGACCATGAGCTTTATCATTAGAGGACTGAGAATATACACTGAAGGCACACAATAGTGTTGGAAAAAAAAGTTATTTGCCACCTTCAAAGAATAAAGTAGTTCATGTTTACAAAATACTTTTTTTTGCATTGGGTCCTGATTTAAGTGCTGACATGTATTAATTTAGTTCAACCTCTTAACAGCATGTTGAGGTAATTGGCATAGTAACTTAATCAAGGTCCCAGCCAATAAATGGTAGAACCTGAATTATAAACCCAAGGAGGCTGACCCCAGAGCCCACTCTTTTTAAAATAACATTCTTATTGGCCAGGCATGGTGGCTCACACTTGGAATCCCAACACTTTGGGAGGCCAGCGATGGAGGACTACTTGAGATCAGGAGTTTAAGACCAGCCTGGCCAACATGGTGATACTTTGTCTCTACTAAAAATATATTAAAAAAAAAAAAAAGTAGCTGGATGTGGTGGTGCATGCCTGTAATGCCAGCTACTTGGGAGGCTGAGGCAGGAGAATCACTTGAACATGGGAGACAGAGGTTGCAGTGAACCAAGATCATACCACTGCACTCCTCCATCTTGGGTAACAGAATGAGACTCGGTCTCAAAAATAAATAAATAAATAAAAATAAATAACATCTTTATTAAAATATAATTCACATACTATAAAATTCACTCTCTTAAAGTACATAATTCAGTAGTTTTTAGTATATTTTTATGTATGTATTACTGTTATTATTTTGAGACAGCGTGTCTGTCACCCAAGCTGGATTGCAATGGTAAGATCATGAGCCACTGCAGTCTCGACCTCTCAGGCTCACGCAATCTTCCCACCTTAGCTTCCCTAGCAGCTGGCACTACAGGCGCATACTACCACAGCTGACTAATTTTTAATTTTTAATTTTTTTGGGGTAAGAGACAAGAGTTCACTATGTTGCCCAGACTGGTCTTGAACTCCTGGCCTCAGGAGATTCTCCCACCTCAGCCTCCCAGGCATGAGCCACGGCACTAGACCATTTTTAGTATATTTGTGGTCTTGTGCAACCATCATTATCATCAGATTCCCAAACATTTTCTCTCTTCTCTGTCATACCTATTAGCAGTCACTCCCCATTTTTACAACTTTGGCAACCACTGATCTACTTTCTCTCTCTATGGATTTGCCTGTTCTGATCATTTCCTATAAATGGAATCATGTAATATGTGACCCTTTGTGTCTGGCTTCCTTCACTTAGTGTAATATGCTCAAGGTTCATCCACGTTGTAGCATGTATCAGTACTTCATTCCCTTTTATTGATAAATAATATTTCATTGTGTGGATAAACCAGATTTTATTTATCCATTCATCAGTTGTACATTTGGGTTGTTTCCACTTTTGGCTCTCATGAATAATGTTGTTATGAACATTCAGGTAAAAGTTTTTATGTGAACATATGTTTTTTATTTCTCAAGGGTATATATTTAGAGTGGAATTTCTGGGTTGTGTGATAACTGTATGTCTAAGTTTTTTTTTTTTTTTTTTTTTGATGAACTGCCAAACTGTCTTCCAAAGTAGCTACTCCATTTTATATTCCCATCAGCAATACACAAAAGTTCCAACTTCATATTCTTGCCAAAAACTTTTCTGTTTTTTAAAATTATTATTATAGCCATCCTAGTGGGTATGAAGCGGTATTTTATTGTGGGTTTAATTTTCATTTCTGTAATGACCAATGATGTTGAACATATTTTTATGTCTTTCTTGGCCATTTGTATATCTTCTTTGGCAAAATGGTTATTCAAATTTTTGCCCCATTTTTAAATTGACCTGCTTTTGTATTGTTGAATTGTGACTCTTCTTTATATGTTCTGCATATAGGTTCTCTATCATATATGTGATTTGTAAATATTTTCTATCATCTGTGGGCTCTCTTTTCATTCTCTTATTGGTGTCGTTTGAAGCACTAAAGACATTAATTTTTATAAAATTCAACTTTCCTATTATTTATTTGGTTGCTTATACATTTGTTGTTATATCTAAGAAACCATAACCTGATCCAAGGTCACAAAGATTTGCTTCACTGTTTTGTTCTAAGAGTTTTACAGTCTTAGATCTTATGTATAGGTCTGGGATTCATTTTGAGTTAACTTTTTGTACATGTACAAAGTACAAATAGAAATGGAGTAGAGAGAAAAAATAAGAGAGCTAATAAGAGAGAAAACTTAAATCACCTTGCTGATGATCTCTTGCACATGGTAAATCATTTTTTTCATGCTGTCTTAAAGATTTTTTGTCTCACACAGGTGTGAGATTTGAAAAAGATAAAAAGCACAAAAGAGATTCTCTATTTGTCTTCAGCATTTGACAGTTTGGATGTGATGTGTCTAAGTATAGCTATCTTCAAGTTTATCCTACTGGGAGTTTTTGAACGTTTTCAATGTATATAATAATGTCTTTCATTGAATTTGGGAAATGTTTGGCTATTGTTTCTTCAACTATTCTTTCTGCTACTTGTTCTCTTTCCTCTTCTTCTGGGACTCCTATTAGGAAAATGTTAATATACTTCATCAACTGCATCAGAAACATCTCACCTTTTTCTGGGGCTTTGATTGTTTTTGTTTTCTTCTGTTATTCAAATTGGATGATTGCAATTCGCCTACCTTCAAGTTCATTGATTCTTCTTTCTGCCTGCTTAAGTCTACTGTTGAAACTAGTGAATTTTGCATTTTGGTTCTTGTACTTTTCAGTGCCAGATTTTCTATTTAGCTCCTTTTCATAATATCTATGTTTTCATTCATATTCTCTATTCGATGAGATAATTCTCATGGTTTCTCTTCAGTCCTTTGAACATATTTATAATGGCTAATTTAAGATCTCTGTCTTGTAAGTCTAGTATCTTTGCTTTCTTAATAACAATTTCTCTTGGCTGCTTTTTTTTTCTGTATATGGGCTATACTTTTCTGTTTCTTTCTGTGTCTTGTAGTTTTTGTTGAAAACTGGACATTTAAAATAAGATAATGTGGCAACTCTTAAAATCAGATTTCCTGTTCTCTAGCATCTATTGTTGATGTTTGCTGTTGTTGTTGCTGCTGCTGCTCGTTTATTCAGTGACCTTAGACTAATTCGGTAAAGTTTGTTTTCCTTGTCATGTATGGCCACTGAAGGGAGCTGAGTTAGCTCAGGGGTCATACAACAATTGAACAGAGATTTCCTTAAGTACCTTGAGCCCAGAACTTCCCAGCTTTAGCCAAGTAGCTTTGTGTGTTTATTGGGGAAAGTCTTTAATTCTCAAGCAGGCACTTTACAATTCTTCTTTAGCCTTCACTTCCTGTGTGGACAGAGCCTCAAGATCAACCAGAGATGAGAGGTTAGGACCTACCTGGGGCTTTTGTTCTGGGCATGCTCACAGCCTGCACATGTTTGTGGTCATCTGTGTCGGAGTTTTTCCAAGCCTCCTATGGACATCCTATTCCCTGGTTTTTCTTTCTAAGTCTTTTGGCCTTTTTTAGTGTCAAATGGTATTGCCCCTTCAGACATTGTGATGTTAAACATTTGCTTCTATTTATATATTTATTTATTTATTTATTTATTTATTTATTTAT
>CAUYLG010076625.1:0-20374 GCA_963573385.1 Cacajao melanocephalus
TGGCTTGCAGGGTTGCTGCGGAGAGATCCTCTGCAAGTCTGATGGGCTTCCCTTCATGGGTAACCCGACCTTTCTCTCTGGCTACCTTTAGCATTTTTTCCTTCATTTCAACCCTGGTGAATCTGATGATTATGTGCCTTGTGGTTGCTCTTTTTGAGGAATATCTTTGTGGTGTTCTCTGTATTTCCTGGACTTGAATTTTGGCCTGCCTTGCTAGGTTGGGGAAGTTCTCCTGGATAATATCCTGAAGAGTGTTTTCCAGCTTGGATTCATTCTCTCCATCACATTCAGGCACACCTATCAAACATAGATTAGATCTTTTCACATAATCCCATATTTCTTGGAGGGTTTCTTCATTTCTTTTCACTCTTTTTTCTCTATTCTTGCCTTCTCATTTTATTTCATTGAGTTGATCTTCAATGTCTGATAGCCTCTCTTCTTCTTGGTTGATTTGGCTATTGAAACTTGTGTATGCTTCACCAAGTTCTCGTGCTGTGTTTTTCAGCTCCTTCAAGTCATTTATATTCTTTTCTAAGCTGTTTATTCTAGTTAGCATCTCATCTAACCTTTTTTTCTAGGTTCTCAGTTTCTTTGCATTAGGTTAGCACATGTTCTTTTTGCTCTGAGAAGTTTGTTGGTACCCACCTTCTGAAGCCTGTTTCTGTTAGTTCATCAGACTCATTCTCCATCCATCTTTGATCCCTACCTGGTGAGGAGTTGTGATCCCTTGAAGGAGGAGAGGCATTCTCATTTTTGGTGTTTTCATCCTTTTTGTGCTGGTTTCTTCCCATCTTATTGGCTTTATCTACCTGTGGTCTTTGTAGTTGGTGACTTTTGGTTGAGGTCTCTGAGTGGATGTCCTTTTATGATGTTGAAGTGATTTCTTTCTGCTTCTTAGTTTTCCTTGTAATAGTCAGGCCCCTCTGCTGCAGGACTGCTGGAGGTCTACTCTAGACCCCGCTCGCCTGGGCATCACTCGAGGGGGCTGCAGAACAGCAAGGGTTGCCGCGGGTTTCTTCCTTTGCTATTCTTGTCCCAGAAGGGTACTCACCAGATGTCGGCCTGAGCTCTCCTTTATGAGGTGTCTCTTTGGGTATATGGGGATCGGGGAGTGGCTTGAGAAGACAGTCTGTCCCATATGGGAGCTCAAGTGCTGTGCTGGGAGCTCCATTGTTCCATGCAGAGCTGCTGGGCAGGTACCTTTAAGTCTGCTGCAGCTGAACTCATGACTGCCTCTTTTCCAAGGTGCTCTGTCCTAGGAAGGTTGGCTTTATTTATAAGTTCCTGTCATGCTGCTGCCTTTTTTCATAGATGCCCTGCCCCACATGGAGTAGTCTAGTCACAGTCTGCCAGCAGAGGCATTGCTGAGCTGCTGCAGGCTCTGCCCAGCTGCTGTGTGAACTGCCTCAGTAGTGGCGGACTGCCTCAGTAGTGAGGGATGCCCTTCCCTCTACTGAGCTGTACCATCCTGGGTCCAGCTGCACTTGCTGTGAAACTCTCAGTCCAGAGCGTTTCAGATTGCTTGTTTTCTGGGAGTGGACCTGCTGAGCCAGATAGCCTGGCTCCCTGTCTCAGCCCCCTCCCTTTCAATTGAATTGGCAGCTCTGTCTCACAGCTGTTCCAGGCACCAGTTGAAACAGCCACCCAGACCTGTGTGAGTTTCTGTGTGCCTGCACGGCACTGGCTAAGGACAGCCATGCTGGAAACTCATGGCACTTTTGAGCCCAGGAATCTCCTGGTCTGTAGGCAGTAATAACTTGTTTGGAAATGAGGTGATCACTCACCCTCTGCTTTGTTCTTGCTGGAAACTGCACTCCAGAGCTGTTCCTATTTGGCCATCTTGGATCCACCTCCAGTGAATTTTTTAGTTCCAGAAGTTCTCATTGGTTCTTTCTTAAAATGGCTATTTTGTCTTTCAACTCTTGGGTTTTTTTTGCTAGATTCCTTGGACTCTTTGTATTGGGTTTCAACTTTCTCCTGGATCTTGGCAAGCATCTTTGTCATCTAGACTCTGAATTCTATAACTGACATTTCAGATATTTCAATCTGCTTAATAACCATTGCTGAGGTCCAGTGTGCTCATTTGGAGGTAAGGTCTTGCATTCATTTTTAACATCACCTAAGTTAGACAACTCAGCTAACTCATAGAGCCCCTAACCTTTCTGTCTGCTTAACCAGGATTGTTGACCTGGCACTCAAAATCATCATAAAAATATGATGAGTGCCATTTATGAACAATGGTTCATAAAACAGCCCCACCACACACAAAAATGCATGCATGCAGGCATACACACTCACTGATATCACATTATTTTGGAATAAAATTTCTATTATCAGACCCTGAAGATTTTCAAATAAGAAAACTAATATCTTACAATCCCTAAGATAGATAGCTAGTGTCACATTTGATAATTAGTCTGAAACTTAAAAATAAGAATAATATATAACCTTTATCTTCCTGTTCTCTTTTGTATTCACTTCTTTATTCTCCTGCTAATCTCATTTATGTCCTCAGATACTCCCTGCGTGTTTACATTGATCATCATAAGACCATATGTGTAGGCCAAAGTAATCAAATAATTGGGTGAAAGTGGTCTTGTTTGTAAACAAAAGTCTGCTGTAATTTTTACTGACACATTGTTTGACTAAAACAGCAAATCAATTGGGTGAAACTGATTATTCAGTCACAGTGTTCCTTTTTACAAATCATCAACTTATTTACCAGAAAACAAAAGCATTGTTACTTTTCACCCCAGATTTATCCACTCCCTAGAAAGTATGACTAGAAAGTATGTCTTGAAGGCATGCCACTTCTGCAGCCTTAATGAGATCTGTGGAAATTGAAATGATGGGCATACAATCCTTCATATGCAGCAGAAGCCAAGTTTTCCAAATCTAAATCCTCTGATGTAGCCATTAATACTGAGTTTTTTTTTCCTCATGGTAATAGTTTCTATCTAGAGAAGTTTATATAATAAGAAATTCAAAATCAACATTTTAAAATGTTTCTATTGTGCCAAGAATTGCTCTAAATACTTTACATTTATTAACTCACTTAGCCTTCACAGGAACCCTATGAGGCCTCTATGTCTGAATACATGATTATTATTATCACTATTCACACTTTATAAATAAATAATTTATAAAATGATCATTTTGCAAGCAATTTGAATGTGGAGTCAAACCTAGGCAGTCTGTCTTGAGTGTGTATGCTTCATCACTATCCTATACCACTTATAAAGACAACAGGAACTAAAAGATTTATTGACATTTAAGTTTTTCTAAAGACTTCCTTTGCATTAACTTTTAATATGTGCAATCAAATTAAAGTTTCTAATAAGAACAATAATAACAATAGCAGCAACATCCAAACCCCACACCAGAAATAGCTGGTGACTTCATAAGAAAAGGAAGAAAGAAAACATATATGCATGCCTAGATTGTCTATTGTAGTCTCTTGTTTTAGGCCACAGCAAACAAGAAGATGAATATTTCTCTGCTTTGCATCACAAATTATATCACTTGACACATTACCATTTTTCTGATGATTTTGAAATAATGATTTTTAAAATTTATACAGTAAAGAAATGCCATTTTGCTGGTTAAAAAGATATGAAAGAAGGAAAGCTACTTACTCTCCTCTACTGATCTCTCACTGAATTAATATATATTGAATATACATTCTTTTTCTTGTCTTACACTGTAGGTTTTGTCTCTACAACAAATAAAAAGGTCCCTGTTATCATGGAGCTTGCATTCTAGTGGGAGAGACAGATAGAAAAGAAGAAGATAAGCAATATAGCATAAGATAGTGATAAGTGCCAGAAATGAAAGCAAAGAGGACAAAGGGATAGTGAATACAGGAGGGAGTTCTCTGAGAAAATAACATTGAAGTAAAAACTCAAATTATGAGTAGTAATGCATATAAACATCTGAGCAGAAGAGCAAGAGTAAATGAATGCTCTGAGGTGGGGACTAGTCTAACATGTCCAGAGTAGTTCAGAAAGCAGTGCAACAGCAAAACAGTGATTTGATTTTTTTTTTAATATGGCTACTGTGTAGAGACAATACTATAGCAGGCAGTGGGAGAGGCAGAACAGTCAGGAGGCCACTGCAGACATCCAGGCTAGAAATAGTGGTGTTTGCACAAGAGCATTAGCAATAGAGGTGGGAAGAAGTAGAGATTCAGAATCTATTTTAAAGTAGAGAAAATGGGATTTGCTGATGGATTAAATATGGAGTGAGAAGGAAAACAAAAGATCAAGGGTGATCCAACTGCTTCCTTCCTTCTGTATGGAAGAAACAAGAACAATTTGAATAAATAGCAAAACAGCCTGAATACAGATTACAATTATTATAGAATTTAAAAATTAAGTAAATTTGGAGCATCCTACTGTTTTCATTTCCCATAAGGTTTTTATTTCCAAACGGGTTTTCAACAAGATTTCCATTTATTTCCTTCTTTTACCATTCAATTATTTCAATTTATTCTGCTTGCATGAGAAGGAACCTCTGGGAAATTGAATCCACTAATATTAATTTTTCACTAGTCTATTTTTTTTTTTGGCTAAAGTAATTTTTAAAACATTTGCAAATTGAACAATATCAGTAATCTTTAATGTATTTTACTTCTTGTTTTTCTTTAGCAAGGTGACTTGCCTAATGAAATTTTCAAAATGAAAATTTCAAAAGCCTATTGTGCTTGGCTTGTTAACACTTACATTTTGAGTCATCTTGATTTACAGATCTTCAAAAGAAATGCTCAAGTAGAGATTTTTACATAGTTTGTAATTACTCAGAATGGTTAAAGAATAGAAAAAGTAAGGAATAAAATAAAATAGTAAAATAAGGAATATGATTGCCTTCAGTCCTGACCTCAGCAGTAAACTTGTGACTCACCTGTAATGAAAAGGTCATATAATATGGCAGCTGAATGAAAGTGTGTGGCAACAAGGACCTGAGGCTGTTCTCAGATTTATAATGTCCTATTTACTCTATGCCTGACACTTGAAGCTTGACATTTTTAATTGTACAGCTCAGCTGAACTAAGAAGAGAAAGCCAAAAGAGAATTTTGGCTTAAGTATAAGGACTTTTAAAACAATTTCAGCAATCATCTCAAAGCATAGAAATCCTTCCAGTATTACTGCAATCACATTCTGTAGCTATGGCCAACAGTCTCTGCATATTGAATGGGTTTTTACTGCTCATCTCAAGTGAACCAGGGAAGTATGCATTAGGTTCCTGTTCTTCAAACAAGAAAGTCTCCTCAGCTACTCCTCAAATGCCTCCTTAGGTGAAAGTACTAGATTTTATTTTCTAGGAAGTAAGATTTTTCTAAGTGGCTCAACTCTATAGCAACAAACAAGGCTGGTACAGCTTCACATGGTGCCTCAATTCTGCTTTCAGCTGGTGAAAACTGCATTCCAAAACCAGATGAAGACATTTACCTTAGTCTCCAACTGTTTGATCTGGGATTTGGCCAATCACTCCTCGTCAACAGCTTCTCAAGCTTACTGACCTCACTGTAAGTCTCAAGTCTTTGCGGTGTTTGCTTTACCTGCCATGTTTTGTAATTTCAGCCAAGATTGGCAAAGAAATTTTGTATTTATGAAGTAAGAATAAGGCTTCCAAACTGAATAAATTTTTCCAAAAATGTCTCAATTAAGGCTTTCTTGATGAAGAAAAATATAATTCTGTGGGTCTGGATTACTCAGAGACTATGCAAGATCAGGATGGGAATAGGAGAAATGAGCAAAGGGAAGCATGAAGAAAAGTAAAAGGAGAAGAACAAGCACAAAGGAACAAAGGTGAAGTGGGGGAAGCTCCATGTGTTGTGCGTAAATGTGTGTGGCATGGGTAAGTACTCAGGGAACTCAGCACCAAAGAGTAAGTCATTTCTATTTTCTCAACATTTAAAAAATAGTTTATATTCCAGATGTGCATTTGAGTGGTATTGACAGTGATTTACTTTATGAAAAGTACCATATTTACCATTATGCTTTCAATTCAGTTATAAAGTTGCACTGAATGACCTGTTCATTTGTGTTCATTTATCTTCAAGAGGAGGAATGAAATACAATAAGATAGAAATAAATGTATTTTCACAACTGTCATTAATTATTTTAAACTGTGCAAAAAATTTTCCTTATATGTCTCACTTTAGGAAAAAGTCCAAATGAAAATTTAATCTCATATATTAGAGATGAAAAAGGTTTTGCCATTTAAAAAATAATATACTGTTTTTAAAGTAGGATAGGAAATAAGATTCTCAACACATAATGTGACTTCTCAATTTTAAACCCATATTTGCCATGGAAATTTTCTTGGTCATGCTCTCCTCTCTAAGCTCACTCTAAGCAATGCTTTTCAGTTTCACAACTTTAACTCCCACTTTGTAGTAGGTAATTTAAATTTCCTCTCTAGGCCCTGAGCTCTAGACATAAACCTAGAACTACAGTATCCCTCCTACCTAAAATCAATGTTTTAAATTTCTTCAATATTCATCTACTAGACAATATGACAGCACCACCCTTCTGTTTAAAAAATTAAACTTGTAATGAATCATTATTATTGAAGATTGTTCAGTCTAAACTCCCCATTTGATTAGTCAAGACTGTTCAAAGTTTTGGTCTCAGACTGCCTCTTGTAATTTTCTTCTACCACTATCTTTCCTGTACGTCGTATGCCACACACTCTGAGGTTGCTATTTGTCATAGACACCTTGCAATTTCTCTCTCTGTGCCTGATCATCTTTACTCCATAGGGCAGCCATGGACATGTGCCCTTCAGATCTCTTTAAGAAAATCTGCTATAGGGAGCAGAGTTAATTGAAAGCCTTCAGCAGCCAATCCTGTGAATGCTGAGGTCACATTTTCCCTGGGCTACCATTAACCAGTGACTTGACATAGCAGAATTATGAGTGCTAGCCCATTTCTGCCCTATGCAATATATCTCAAATAGGCAACTTTGATTCGTGGAACCCCCATCATTCTGCGTGAGACTTTCTGAGAACAATGCTATAGTCTAGAGCTCTTCCTAACTAATTCTGCCTTCCCTCCTTTTAAAAATAATAGACATGCATCATGCTCTGAGTCTTTCCTTATCTACTCTTACACTTTCACCCTTTATTCTTCGTGTCTCCCCTAATAAATGTCTAGTACACATAGTTCCATGTTGGTGTCTGCTTCTCAGGAGACCTGAGCTGACCAACACTTGTCACCTCTGCATATCTACTTCTACTCATTCTGCAAGATTGAGTACAAATACAATTCATCAGCAATTCTCCACTTAAATATCTGAGAGCAACTCTTTTTCTCCTCTGATATATAATATCCTTTCATTCCTCTTTTTATGGTATTTTACTCCTTTAAAAATGTATGAATATGGAATGTATGGCACCACCGTGGCTGTGGCTGCTGTGCACACAGACCTATGCATGGTGGCAGCTGGGGAGCCCAAGGTTGGACCTCTCCAGCAAGTACTGACCTAGCTGGGTTGTAAGTGATCAGCCAGCCAGGTTGAGGCTTTGGGGAACAAAGCAGAGGCTGGGCCCAGGCCTGAGCCAGGGCAATATGGTGCCCAACAGCCCCTTGTCACACTTGGTAGGTAGGGCAGCAACAGTGGCCTCCTTATATGAAGAAAGCTTTGTGCTGTACTTCACCTCTCATGCAGAATTTGATGCCGTGATTGGTTATTTAGAGGATGTTATCAAAGATGCCAAGTTCTAGTTTTTAGAGAAATTTCATGAACAAGTACTACCGAGAGTTTGCAGACACAGAAGAAACAACTCAACTTGATGCCTATTTTTAATGAATATATTTCTTTGGTAGGAAAGTTTATAGAACAGCTGCTGAAGAGGCTTCCTGGATTTAACATGGCAGTTTTCACAGTAACATTACAGCACCATAAGGATGAACTGTCTGGTGACATATTAGACATGCTGCTCACATTCAAAGATTTTTCTGGCTTTTAAAGAAATATTTCTGTACTACAAAGCAGAAAAAGCAGGCCAGAGACTGGACTTAAGCAGTGGTTTAGTGGTGACTTTGTTGTGCAAATCGTCTTCTATGCCAGCTTCCCAGAGCAATCTGTGGTACTAAGGTCCTGCCTCCAGGAAATGAATGGGAGCATTCTGGATGTCACTGGTCCAATTGGCCAATAGGTTCAGCTAATTATGACAGAAAAATACATCTTAAATAGACTGACTCTGTTCTGCAACTTTTCATTCATGTTAAGTATTGATAGGTCAAAACCAAAATGACCTGAAACTCCTAGACCTGTTTCTCCTGAAATACTTTTCTGTATTTTGTAACCTTAGTACTCTTCCCCACGTGCTCAGTAACCCTAGTATCCCTACCTTTCCCAACTAGACACCTCTCTCAGGTGCTCTGAGCCAGATTCCTCTAGAGCAAGCCCATGTCAAGCATTCCACCTAGGGGGGCCCTTCCTCCAGTATATGTGTTGTGGAATAATCCACCATCATGAACCCTTCTTGTCCCAGGAGGCCTTGCATGAATCCTCTGGGCACTCACAGCTCTTTTTTACATGGGTCAGAGATTCGGCCCTTCAGCCTCAATGGGGCTTTTGAGTATTTGGGAGTATTTATCTAGGGTGTTCCTCAAGCCAGCTGCCTGCCTTGAGATTTCTGACTCTCCCATGTTCACAGCTTGTCTTGGCTATAGGAATCAACAGAAACAGTGTTAACTGTATCAGGACTCTTTCTGGAAGTATTTTTGAAGAATTATTTTTGAAAAAGAAAATTTATAGATGAATATTCAGGCTAACCTAGTGAATATGATCTTGGAATTTCGATGATTACCCACTTAAAGATCAAAGCATACTATGCTGAGTGCTTTTTAGTTTTTAGTGCTATGAAGACAAAAATGCTTTCAATATTGGTGTTGAATTATATCTTACTGAGCACCAGTAAATGTATACTGTGTGCTGGAAGCAGACTAAAAGATATTCTGTTATAATAGCATGTTAACTGTATTTATGCATGATTGCTGAAAATCTTTTCTGGATAAACCAGTTTATTAGATTTTCTGTTGGAGTAGGTAGGGACTCCATGATTTCTTCTTCCTGTCAAAATTTTTCCTATCAAGATGGTGTTCCACTAGCCTAGCTCAACATGAGTAGGAGATAGTAAACAGTTTTACTGGTCATCTGTCTTCTTTTGCTTAGTACAATGTTTGGTAGAATGTTATTTACCAGAAATCATGTATGTCACCCCTGTATAAAAAGAAGAAACACTGTAGTTCCAGCCCCAATGTGTAACTTTGATTTTTAAAGTAAAAATAATAATCTGTATTGAATTTGGATATTCTGGTTTTAACAGATTAGTTATAAGCTATATATTTTTCTGTACTAATGTGTTGCTTATTTTTACTTTGATAACATGAATAGAAAAAAATTATGATTGTGTTTCATGGTGAATACTAAGTTAAACCATTGTTTGCAATCACTTAAAGACAATTATCCTTACCAAAAGAGAGTAAACATATAGGCCAAGATTTAAAAAATGATTGGTGAGCTTAGCTTGAAAAACCTGGGTAAGCATGAAACTAATTTGAATATCATAATGATTCCTTCATATTTGACAGTCTCCTGAATGATATGTAGTAGTATGATTACCCACAAAATATCTTTAGTCTTCAAGGATAATTGACATTCTAGGAATTAGTAACAAACCAATCCTATAGATTCCCATTCTCCTTGCTCATCAATACAGTAATGGAAGTACACGTACTGTACGTTGAGATTAATGGTGCAGGACTATAATCTTTTTGGACACCAAGATTCATATGAGGATCATCTTCTCTCATCTCTTATCTTTCTCCTTCCCCCCTTTCATTCTTCTCTATTGCAGCCTATCACTCTACCCTTGTCTCTTTTTCCTTCCTCCATTCCTATATTTTGCTTTCATCACTTTAACATAAAATGTAATATGGCATACAAATAATTCTAACAGGAGAATGCCTAGGTGCCATCAGAGCACAAGGAGATTATTTCTGAAGACAGGATTGAGGAAGTACATTGTGAGCTCTGTCTTTAGAAAGATTAGGGGCTGAGTGCGGTGACTCACTCCTGTAATCCCAGCACTTTGGGAGACTGAGGTGGGCAGATCACCTGAGGTCAGGAGTAAAGACCAGACTGACCCCCATCTCTACTAAAAAGACAATATATATATATATATTAGTCGGGCGTGATGGCGCATGCCTGTAATCCTAGCTACTTGAGAGGCTAAGGCAGGATAATCACTTGAACCCAGGAGGCGGAAGTTGCGGTGAGCCGAGATCATACCGTTGCACTCTAGCCTGGGCGACCAGAGCAAAACTCTGCGAAGGGAGAAAAGAAGGAAGGGAGGGAGGGAGGGAGGCAGAGAGGCTAGGAGGGAGGGAGGGAAGAAAGATTAGGAAAGGGAAGAAAATTTCTAGGCAAAAGTAACAATGTTTGCAGTAGTAGAAATAAACAAAGGGACATATTACTTGCTGGTGAAGATTTTATATGTATTAATAGATACTAAACCTATATAGATAATATCATACATAGATAATAAAGTTTATATTGCAAAGAATAGGGAAATACAACTTTTGTGTCATAATAGTACATTTGAAAATTTTTCTGATGGTAATACTGAACTGATGGAAATACTGAATTGATGGAGGTTTCAGGTTGGGGATAAATAATGAGATTTAGATTTAGGAAAGATAATTTTTCTGGTGGTTTAATGGTGTACTAGGGGAGAGGGCTTGAGTAATATACCTGACATAATACAGATAGTGTACCAATATACATTTTAATATATAACTACACTTGCAAATAAATAGACATGCAGTCTATTCATACAGGAATTTATTGACATCCACTGAAATGTTTAGCACTGAAACATTCTTGAATTATTGCAAAATATTTACTTGGATATTACCTTGGCTGGGAAATTGGTTCATACATTCAAATAATTACTAAGTCATATGAAATGTGGACCATCTTCATAATAGTGGTTTTAAGAATGTAATACTCATGGAGTGTGAATCAAGTAAGAATGTTGTCATAGGTCAATGTTAGCAAGGGATCCTGGTAACTCACATGAGAAAGTCTGTTTATCATTGAGGCTAGCCTTGGACTCTAAGGAACTATTTAAAGGGAAATTTCGAGGATTTCTTTATATTACCACAAAATTGGAGGCAAAAAGCAGCAACACTGCTAGTAAGGAATCCTCAAACATGGCTCCTAAAGCCCTTATATCCCAGCTCTCCTAGATGATTCATATTGTCAAAACTATTATGCATTTCAGAACATCTGGAACTTCTGGTAGGACTGTAATCACAAGCATGGGTGACAGGTCCTCTCCTTAAGACGTGGGTGCAGCCTCATGATGTCATGTTGGTAGCCAGTGATGGTTACCATTCATTTCATTTCTCACCCAATAAGAATTCATCAGCTTCCTTGTTAAGTAGATACTTAGAAAACGTATTTTTATTTGAGCTTCGCAGTAACTCTATGAAATATCTATTACTGCCATTTTATAGGTGTTTACATTGTAGCTGAAAAGATGTTAAATAGCTTGCCAGTTATCACAGAACTAGAGACATGTGGAGTAGACAATAAAAACCCAGACTGACTAACCCCAAAGCCTTCCTTTTGGAGTATTCTAGAATGCCTTCAGTCTAAACAAATGTTCATAACTATTATCACAATGTCAGAGTACCACAGGTAAGTATAAACATCAAATCTTAGAAGAGAAAGATATGTACCTCCTAGGAGATAGCGTAGGGGATGAATGCATGAGCTAGATCTTACCACTCAAGATCTAAAACACAAAATTGGTAAAACTTGTAACAATCCTTCCTATTCTCCTACTTTGACTCTCCCTCATTCTCTCACATACACCCAAACCACAGACACACACACAAACACACACACTCCAATAAGCATGTGATTTTAAACTAATAATTTTTAAAGGGTAACCTTATAAGAAGACCCAGTAGCATATTCTAATATGTAGGAGGACGTTCAGAAAAGCATATGGAAATTTGATGAACTGCTTTAACATATCCTGCCTTTTGCAAAGCAAAGAAAAATAGTACTTTGCTTTTAAAAAGCATGATGACAGATTAATATTTTACAGATGACTAGAAGGTAAATACTACTTTACGACTAATTTTGAAGCTAAGAGGCTATTATTTAGAAACTCAAAAGAATAGTACAAAGGCAATACAAGTATTTGCAAACTAAAATAGAAAAATTTATTTTCCAAAAATATTTTAATAGACAAGAACATCAGATGTCACAAATAAAACCCATAGATCTGGATAAGTTCAGTAATTAGACATTAAAAGTACAGAAACCAGCAGCAAGATGACTAACTGATTATAAGTAAATGGTTTTATTGCTATTAGAGTTAACATACTATTAAAATATACTGAGATAGTCATACTTGCTGTTTGCTTTTGTTTCCTACTGATAGCAATTAAACAAAAAATATTCAATAATGTATTCAATTTATATTTATTATGTGCTTCTCATGTATCAGGCATTGTTCTGGTTTGGTACTGTGGGAAAAGCAATGAACATGATAGAAAACTCACTGCCCTTTGTGGCTTATATTCTAGTAAGAAGAGGCAGAAAAATGTTTTCCATCAATATATAGGATAGGTAAGGACAAGTGCTATGGAAGAAGGAGGAGAGAGACTGCCAGGGTTGGTGCCTTTTTACATAAGGTAGACAAAGTGAGCCTTTCTGATATGGTGAAAGTTGGGCAAAGATCTACAGTACATGAAGAAGTAAGCTATGAAAATATCAGGGGAGAATGTTGCAAGCAGAAAGAAAAGCAAGCACAAAGGCCCTGAGTCCTTAGTGAATTTAAGAAGCATCAACAGAGTCAGGTATAGCTAGAACACAATACATAAGGGGCCATGGAGTTATAAAGGTAGTGGGTCAAGATCACACAGAACCTCATTGGCCATTACAGGAGATGTGACCTGACTTTAACTCTAGTAAGATAGATAGTCATCAAGAACTTTGAGAAAGGGCTGCATAGCATCTGACTTATGATTTAAAAGTATCTCTGGCTACTGTGGTATTGAAAATAGATTATAGAGGAACTGAAAGACCAGGGAAGAGGCCATTTTCAGTAACCCATATGACAGTTATAACGTCCTGGTTAAGGCTGAGAGTCAAGGTGGTGAAACGTGGTTGACTTCTGGATAGATTCTAAGGGCAGGGCCAACAAGATTTGCTGACGGATTCAGTGTTAGGAATAAGTAACAGAAAGAAAAGTAAAAAGGATGACACTAAGAATTTTGGCCTAAAAAACTGTTAAATGGAGGTGTTTCTATTTCCTAATATGGAAAAGACCATGTTGAAGCTAGAAAAGTCAGTGTTCAATGTTGAGCACTTTAAGTTTTAGTCATGTATTATATATCCAAGCAGAGATGTTAAGTAGAGAGTTGGATATGTGAGTCTGGAGTTCAGGGGAAAACTCTAGACTGGAAATATACATTTGGAAGTAATCAGCAAAAATGTCATTTAAAAGCAGGATGTTAGATGAGGTCATAAAGGATGTAAATGTAATATATACTTCCATATTTAAATTGATGTTTAGTTATCAGAAATCTGGGTTATTTCCGATAAAGTGATACTGTAACTACCTATTCAAAGTCACTAGTATTTTGTGATTGGTTTCAACAATGCACTCAGTAAAATTGACTTTTTATTTTCAAGTGATTTTACTTTTAGTTTTCCTTGCTTATGGAATGATTTTTAAGCTCTTTTATGATAGGGCAATGTCTTAATTATTTTGTATCTTCCCACAATGCTTAGTAAGACGCTTTACATAAACTTCAATAAATGTACTGAATTCAAAAATATATGTATATGAAAACATCAAAATGAAAACTCCAGATTATTTATTATGATACGCCTACAGCTTGGTGCTCTAATAAACATGCAAACTTAAAAATATAATTTCACTTGCACTCTAGGAGTTTCACATTTGTTATTCTCCCTCACAGATTCTATTTAAAACACAGAATTCCATTTTGTGGTAGAGTTACAGCTGCTGATGTTCCTGGGACACTGAACTGCTGTTGATGCTACAATAGTTATAATAATTTATTGACATTTATAGTAATCCTACAAGAAAAGTTGTATTATGACTATCACTTTAAATAAAAGCAAACAAATTATGCACGTGGAATTGTAGACTAACAAGTTGCAGAACTTCAGTTCACACCCAAGTCAGTTTGACTTAAGAAACCAGAATTTTATTTTTATTCTACCATCACTCTTATCTGAGCAATCTCTAAAACACATAAATTAATAGATGTGTGAGACTGAGATATAATAGAAAGCATATTTTTTGAGGAAATTCAAAAAAGACAGCAAGAAAAAAAGAAATTCAACCACACAGACAATCTAGAATATTGTCTCGATTCTTGCAATAATGGAAAGAGAAGCAAGATAAAGAATTATTCCCTTAGGAGATCCAAGATGGCCAAATAGGAACAGCTCTGGAGTGCGGTTCCCAGCAAGAGCAACACAAAGGGTGAGTTATCACTGCATTTCCAAATGAGGTACCAGGTGCATCTCAATGAGACTGTTTGCACAGTGGGTGTAGCCCAAGAAGGGCGAGCCAAGCAAGGTAGGGCGCTGCCTTACTCAGGAAGTGCAATTCCTGGAGGACCCCCCTCCCTACCCAATGGAGGCCATGAGGGCTTTTTCATCCACTCCAGCATTCTGTTTCAGATACTGCACTTCTCCCACAGTTTTTACTGCCCACAGACCAGGAGATTCCCAGGCCAAAAAGCACCAGGAGTTTCCAGCACAGCTGTTTCAGCTGGTGCCACTAGTTTCTGCACAAAAACTCACAAAAATCTGGGTGGCCATTTCAACTGGCGCCTGGAATGCCTGGGAGACAGAGTGGCCCTATCAACTGAAAAAGAGGGGGATGAAAGCAGGGAACCAGGTGATCTGGCTCAACAGGTCCCACCTCCACAAAGACCAGCAATCTGAAGTGCTCTGGATTCAGAATTTCGCAGCAAGTGCAGCTGGACATGGGATGGTCCAGTTCTGTGGGAGGAAGGGCACCTGCCATTACCAAGGCAGTCCATCACTACCAAGGCAGTCTGCCATTACTGAGGCAGACTGCCATTACCAAGGCAGTCCTAATTATACCTCTGCAAACAAAACTGCAAGAAAGTTTACAAAACAGCTGGGCAGAGCCTGCAGCAGCTCAGCAACACCTCTGCTGGCAGACTGTGAATAGACTATCATCTTGCTGGGCAGGGCATCTCTGAAAAAAGGCAGCAACACATCAGGAACTTATAAATAAAGCCCCACCTTCCCAGAAAAGAGCACCTGGGAAAAGAGGCGATTTTGAGTTCCCCTGCAGCAAACTTAAACATACCTGCCAATCAACTCTGAACAAAAAAATGGAGCTCCCAGCATAGCACTTGAGCTCTGATAAGGGACAGATTGTCTCCTTAAGCAGCTCCCCAGCCCCCATAGACCCAAAGATGCACCTCATAAAGGAGAGCTCAGGCTGACTTCTGGCAAGTACCCGTCTGAGACGAAGATAACAGAAGAAGAGACTGCAAGCAACCCTTATTGTTCTGCAGCTGCCACAGGTGATTCCCAGGCAAGCAGGATCTGGAGTGGACCTCCAGCAGTGTTACAGCAGAAGGGCCAGACTATGAGAAGGAAAATGAAAAAAAAACAGAAAGAAATAGGTTCAACATGAACAAAAAGGATGTCCACTCAGAGACCCCATCAAAAGTCACCAACTACAAAGACCACAGGTAGATAAATCCATAAACATAGGAAGAAACCAGCACAAAAAGGATGGAAACAACAAAAACCAGAATACCTTCCCTCCTTGAAGGAATCACAACTCCTCACCAGCAAAGGAACAAGGCTGTATGGAGAATGAGTCTGATGAACGGACAGAAGCTGATTTCAGAAGGTGGGTAATAACAAACTCCTCAGAGCTAAAAGAACATGTGCTAACCCAATGCAAAGAAACTAAGAACCTTGAGAAAAGGTTGTACAAAATTCTAACTAGAATAACCAACTTAGTGAAGAACACAAACGATTTAATGGAGCTGAAAAACACAGCATGAGAAATTTGCAAAGCATACACAAGTTTAAATAGCCGAATCAACCAAGTAGAAGAAAAGATAACAGAGATTGAAGATTAACTCAATGAAATAAAATGAGAAGGCAAGATTAGAGAAAAAAGAGTGAAAAGAAATGAACAAAGCCCCCAAGAAATATGGGATTATGTGAAAAAACCTCATCTACATTTGATAGGTGTACCTGAATGTGACGGGGAGAATGAATCGAAGCTGGAAAACACTCTCCAGGATAGTATCCAGGAGAACTTCCCCAACCTAGCAAGGCAGGCCAAAATTCAAGTCCAGGAAATACAGAGAACACGACAAAGATATTCCTCAAGAAGAGCAACCCCAAGGCACATAATTGTCAGATTCACCAGAGTTAAATTGAAGGAAAAAATGCTAAGGGCAGCAAGAGAGAAAGGTCAGGTTACCTACAAAGAGAAGCCCATCAGATGCACAGAGGATCTCTTGGCAAAAACCCTACAAGCCAGAAGAGAGTGGGGGCCAATATTCAACATCCTTAAAGAAAAGAAGTTTCAACTCGGAATTGCTTATCCAGCCAAACTAAGCTTCATAAGTGAAGGAGAAATAAAATCCTTTACAAACAAGCAATTGCTGAGAGATTTCATCACCACCAGGCCTGCCTTACAAGAGCACCTAAAAGAAGCACTAAACAAGGAAAGGAACAACCAGTACCAGCCTCTCCAAAAATGTACCAAATGGTAAAGACCATAGACACAAAAAAGAAACTGCATCAACTAACAGGCAAAACAACCAGCTAGCATCAAAATGGCAAGATCAAATTCACACATAACAATATTAATCTTAATGGAAATGGGCTAAATGCCCCAATCAAAAGGCACAGAATGGCAAATTGGATAACAAGTCAAAACCCATCAGTGTGCTGTATTCAGGAAATGCATCTCACAGGCAAGGACATACATAGGCTCAAAATAAAGGGATGGAGGAAGATTTACCAAGTGAATGGAGAGTTGAAAAAAGCAGGAGATGGAATCCTAGTCTCTGATAAAATGGACTTTAAATGAACAAAGATCAAAAGAGACAAAGAAGGACATTACATAATGGTAAAAGGATCAATGCAACAAGAAGAACTAATAATCCTAAATATATATGCACCCCATAGAGGAGCAACCAGACACATAAAGCAAGTTCTTAACAATCTACAAAGAGACTTAGACTCTCACACAATAATAGTGGGAGACTTTAACACTCCACTGTCAATATTAGACAGATCAATGACACAGAAAATTAACAAGAATATCCAGAACATGAACTCAGATATGGACCCAGTGGACCTAATAGACATCTACAGAACTCTCCACCCCAAATCCATGGAATATACATTCTTCTTAGCACATCACACCTACTCTAAAATTGACCACCTAATTGGAAGTAAATCACTCCTCAGCAAATGCAAAAGAACAGAAACCATAACAAACAGTCTTTCAGACAACAGTGCAATCAAATTAGAACTCAGGATTAAGAAACTAACTCAGAAATGCACAATTTGATGGAAACTGAACAACTGGCTCCTGAATGTCAACTGGATAAACAATGAATGAAGGCAGAAATAAAGATGTTCTTCAAAACCAAAGAGAATGAAGACAACATACCAGAATCTCTGGGACACATTTAAAGCAGTGTCTAGAGGATATTTATAGCAATAAATGATCACATGAGAAGCAAGAAAAGATCTAAAATCAATACCCTATGATCAAAATTGAAAGAACTGAATAAGATCAGAGCAAAGCTGAAGGAGATAGAGATATAAAAAACTCTTCAAAAAAAATAAATCCAGTAGCTTGCTTTTTGAAGAGATCAACAAAATAGACTGATAACCAGATTAATAAAAAAGAAAAGAGAGAAGAATCAAACAGATGCAATAAAAAACAATAAAGGGGATATCACCACCGATTGCACAGAAATACAAACTACCATCAGAGATTACTGCAAACAACTCTATGCACATAAACCAGTAATCCTGGAAGAAATGGATAAATTTCTGCTCACTTGCACCCTCCCAATCCTAAACCAGGAAGAAGTTGAAACCCAGAATAGACCAATAACAAGGGCTGAAGTTGGGACAGTAATTAATAGCCTACCAACTAAAAATAGTCCAGGTCCAGACAGCTTTACAGCCAAATTCTACCAGAAGTACAAGAGGAGCTGGTACCACTCCTTCTGAAAATATTCCAAACAATACAAAAAGAGGGAATCCTTCTCAAATCATTTTATGAGACCAACATCATCCTGATACCAAAACCTAGCAGAAACTCACAAAAAAAGTAAACTTCAGGCCAATATCCATGATGAACATAGATACAAAAATCTTCAATAAAATACTGGCAAACCAATTGCAGCAGCACACCAAAAAGCTTATCGATTACGATCAAGTAGGCTTTATCCCAGGCACGCAAGGCTGATTCAACATATGCAAGTCTATAAACATCATCTATCACATAAAAAGAACCAAAGACAAAAGCCACATGATTATCTCAATAGATACAGAGAAGAACCTGGACAAAATTCAACAGTCCTTTATGCTAAAAACTCTCAATAAACTAGGTATCAGTGGAAAGTATCTCAAAATAATAAAAGCTATTTATGACAAGCCCACCACCAGTATCATACTGAATGGGCAAAAACTGGAAGCATTTCCTTTTAAATCGGGCACTAGACAAGGATGCCCTCTCTCACCACTCCTATTCAGTATATCATTGGAAGTTCTAGCCACAGTAATCAGGCAAGAAAAAGAAATAAAGGATAGTGAATTAGGAAAGGAGGAAGTCAAGTTGTCTCTATTTGCAGAAGACATGATTGTATATTTAGTAGACCCCATCATCTCAGCCCCAAATCTCCTTAAATAAGCAACTTCAGCAAAGTTTCAGGATGCAAAATCAATGTGCAGAAATCACAAGCATTCCTATACACCAATAACAGACTTAAAGAGAGCCAAATCAAGAATGAACTGCCATTCACAATTGCTACAAAGAGACTAAAATACCTAGGAATACAACTAACAAAGGATGTAGAGGACCTCTTCAAGGAATGCTACAAACCACTGCCCAAGGAAATAAGAGAGGGCACAAACAGACGGAAAAACATTCCATGCTTATGGTTAGGAAGAATCAATATCATGAAAATGGCCAAACTGCCCAAAGTAATTTATAGATTCAATGCTAGCTCTATGAAGCTACCAATGACCTTCTTTACAGAAATGGAAAAAACCACCTTGAACTTCATATGGAACCAAAAGAGAGCCCACATAGACAAGACAATCCTAAGCAAAAAGAACAAAGCTGGAGGCATCATGCTACCTGATTTCAAACTATACTACAAAGCTACAGTAATCAAAACAGCATGGTACTGGTACCAAAACAGAGATATAGACCAATGGAACAGAACAGAGGCCTCAGAGGCAACACCATACTCCTACAACCATCTGATCAAAGACAAACCTGACAAAAACAAGCAATGAGGAGACGATTCCCTGTTTAATAAGTGGTGTTGGGAAAACTGGCTAGCCATGTGCAGAATGCAGAAACTGGACCCCTTCTGCTTTCTTTTAGTGTCAGGACACCTTATACTAAAATTAATTCCAGATGAATTAAAGACCTAAACATAAAACCTAACAGCATAAAAACCCTAGAAGAAAACCTAGGCAAAACCATTCAGGACATAGGCATAGGCAAGGACTTCATGACTAAAACACCAAAAGCATTGGCAACAAAAGCCAAAATAGACAAAAGGAAATCTAATGAAACTCCAGAGCTTCTGTACTGCAAAAGAAATAATCATTAGAGTGAGCCGGCAACCAACAGAATGGGAAAAAATGTTTGCAATCTACCCATCTGGCAAAGGGTTAATATCCAGAATCTACAAAGAACTAAAACAGATTTACAAGAAAAAAAACAAACAAACCCATCCAAAAGTGGGTGAAGGATATGAACAGACACTTTTCAAAAGAAGATGAGGACAACAAACATATGAAAAAAGGCTCATCATCACTGGTCATTAGAGAAATGCCAATCAAAACTACATTGAGATACCATCTCATGACAGAATGGCGATCATTAAAAAATCTGGAGACAAGAGATGCTGGAGAGGATGTGGAGAAATAGGAACACTTTTACACTGTTGGTGGGAGTGTAAATTAGTTCAGCCATTGTGGAAGACAGTGTGGTGATTCCTCAAGGACCTAGAAATAGAAATTCCATTTGACCCAGCAATCCCA
>CAUYLG010076626.1:0-64244 GCA_963573385.1 Cacajao melanocephalus
CACGTACTTGACCCTATCTCAGACTGCCAATGCCACGCCCTACCTACCCTGCTTTGCACCACACCTTACCTACCCTGCCCCCAGCTTTGTACTCAATAAAAGTCAGAGCGTCCAGGCACTAGGGGCGACTGCCGGACTCCATGATTTGGTTGTCAGTGGATCCCCGGGCCCAACTCTCTTTTCTTTATCTCTGTGTCTTGTGTCTTTTATTTCTACAGTTTCTCATCTCCATACCAGCAGAGAGGGGCTCAAAGGACCCTGTAGGGCTGGACCCTACACTCCAGCCCGGGCAACTGGGCGAGACTGTCTCAAAAAAGAAAAAGAAAAAGAAGAAGGGGTGAGGATAGAGAAAAAAAAGTAAAAGAAAAAGAAAAAGAAAAACAACTACAGATGAAAAACAAGTAGGGGAACTGGGACTTAAACCCAGGTGTTAGGTAGCTTAAATAACAGCAATTTATTTTCTCACAGTTGTGGAAGCTGGAGTCCAAGCTCAAGGTGCCACCATGGTCAGTTTCAGTTTCTCTTCCTGGCTTGTAGAATCTTAATTACTTCCTTAGAGGCCCCATCTCCAAATATAGCCACTCTGGGGGTTAGAACTGCACCATATGAACTTTGGAGGAGAAATCATTCAGTTCACAACAGCAGCACTGTCTGACACCAAACTCTGGGAAGATATAGTCACAAATTAGTTGAAACCTCTGATTTGTTCTGATGCTATATTGGGAAATGTGGGGCGGGGAGGGGGAAAGGGGGTGCTTAATTCGCTTCACTTGTTGGTCTGAAACTTTAATCCAAATTGGGCTGCCAACTTTTCAGTCGTCCAGAAGAAGCACACCTCCCACAGGGCTTTGTTAGAGAATGCTTGAAAAAGTTCCTGGATTTAGAAGTCCAGCTAAACTTTAGATGAGAAAGGAAAGAATTTGGAAGAGGGAAGAAAAAAAAGTAATCCCACTCACCTCAGAAGCCATGACTCAGAAATAATGTCTTTTTTATATATTCCCCAAATCAGACATGGTTTGTTGGGACGCCCTGCAGGTTTTGTTTTCTAGCTGATGGTAACAGGTAAGGGAAAGTTTCTTTGAAGTTCCTCCAAATATGTAGCGATGTTGATGTGATTTCTTTTTGTGGTCAGATGGTTTTGGTCCTGATCATTGATCTGAAGAAAGAATGAAAACTGTCTACACAAGTATTTCAAACCCTCTTTCATTTCCTCCTTTTTTTGCAGAAGCACCCAATTTAATAAGGACATTTGCTTGCATTGTAATTACTGACTTAAAGGACTCCTGGTGTGTTTTCAGACAAGTAATTCATTCTCTTTGTATATCATGAAGGGGTGGAGATTGTACTGATGTTCCCAAGTAGTATTAGGCAGGACAACTGCTGTGGTTAATTTGCCTTCTAAAGATCAGTGAATTCTAAAACGTTCACTGAGTATAACTCGTGCGGGAATCACAAGATACACGTTTTTCGATAAGGATAAGAAACTTCGGGCTCGGCACGGTGGCTTACACCTGTAATCCCAGCACTTTGGGAGGCCAAGGTGGGTGGATCACCTGAGGTCAGGAGTTCAAGACCATCCTGGCCAATGTGGTGAAACCCTGTCTCTACTAAAAATACAAAAAATTGCCTGGGCCTGGTGGTGGGTGCCTGTAATCACAGCTACTCAGGAGGCTGAGGCAGGGGAATTGCTTGAACTCTGGAGGCAGAGGTTGCAGTGAGCCAAGATCACAAGATTGTACTCAAGCCTGGGCAACAAGAGCAAGACTCCGTCTCAAAAAACCAAAAAACAAAACAAAACAAAAGCAAACTACAAAGGATCTGCGGTTTTAAGCTCCTGGAGTAGTATTTAAACCTTGGTTCAGATCTCCTGACTTTTTCTAATTATTAACAGGCAATTATCTCCAGAGTTAAAATGTTGTTTCTTAGAATTTTTTTTTTTTGAGATGGAGTCTCGTTCTGTCACCTAGGCTGGAGTGCAGTGGCGCCATCTTGGCTCACTGCAACCTCTGCCTCCGGATTCAAATGATTCTCCTGATCTCAGCCTTCTGAGCAGCTGGGATTACAGGCATGTGCCACCAGGCCCGACTAATTTTGGTATTTTTTAGTAGAGACGGGGTTTCACCATGTTAGTCAGGCTGGTCTTGAACTCCTGACCTCATGATCTGCCAGCCTAGGGCTATCAAAGTACTGGGATTACTGGTGTGAGCCACCGTGCACAACTTTTGTTGAATTTTTTTTTTTTTTTTGAGACAGTCTTACTCTGTCGGCAGACTGGAGTGCAGTGGGGCAATCTCGGCTCACTGCAACCTCTGCCTCCTGGGTTGAAGCAATTTTCCTGCCTCAGCCTCCGAAGTAGCTGGGTTTACAGGCGTCCACCACCACGCCCAGCTAGTTTTTGTATTTTTAGAAGAGACAAGGTTTCACCATGTTGGCCAGGCTGGTCTCATCTCCTGACCTTGTGATTCATCAGCCTCAGCCTCCCAAAGGGCTGGGATTACAGGTTTGAGCCACTGTGCACGGCCCGGATTTTTTAAATAAGATTTTTCTGTTTGCTACTTTTTTTAATTTTAATTTTTAAATTTTTCTGTATGCCCATTCCACCCTGTTTGCTATTTTAATCTTTCCTGATCCAGAGACTTTTGAAATGTTTATTTATTTTCTGGAAAGGGATCAAGAACTTACACTGAATTTCCAAAGATCCAAAAGCGGAAGTAGAGCTGCAATGGGTTGAATTAGAAGAGCACGGAAATAGTGACAAGCATGTCAACTGTCCAGAGAGCAATTACAACTGCTCCACTCCACTAAGATGGAGCAGAAAATGTGGTTAGTGTTTAATACCAGATTACATTTTTTTTTTTGAGACGGAGGTTTTTGCTATTATTGCCCAGGCTGGAGTGCAGTGGCATGAATCTCGGCTCACTGCAACCTCTGCCTCAGCCTCCTGAGTAGCTGGGATTACAGGCGAGAGCCACCATGGCCAGCTGTTTTTTGTTTTTTTTGAGACGGAGTTTTGCTTGTTGCCCGGGCTGGAGTGCAATGGTGCCGTCTCAGCTCACTGCAACTTCTGCCTCCCGGGTTCAAGCGATTCTTGGAGTAGTAGTTAAAACTTGGTTCAGATCCCCTGACTTTTTTGTAATTATAAACAGGCAATCATCTCCAGAGCTAAAGGCTGTTTCAGCCTCCCAACTAGCTGGTATTACATGTATGTTCTACCACGCCCGGCTAATTTTGTATTTTTAGGACAGACAGGGTTTCTTCACGTTGGTCAGGCTGGTCTCGAACTCCTGACCTCAGGTCATCCACCCTCCTCGGTCTCCAAAGCGCTGGGATTATGGGTGTGAGCCACCACACTTGGCCAAATTTTTTGTATTTTTAGTAAAGACGGGGTTTCATCATGTTGGCCAGGCTGGTGTCGAATTGCTGACCTCAGGTGATCCATTGGCCTCAGCCTCCCAAAGTGCTGGGATTACAGGCATGAGTCACTGTGCCTGGCCTAATACCAGATTAATTCTTTTTTTATTTTTTTATTTTTATTTATGTATTTTTTTGCAGTGTCAATTCTCTTTATTTTTCTTGTATAAAAACTCTATGTTGTAGCCACAGCTGGAGCTTGGGTCCTCTGCACGGAGACTCTGGTGTGGGTCTTGACAAGGTGGTCAGTGACTTCCTGATAGGGAGACTTGGTGAATACAGTCTCCTTCCAGAGGTCGGGGGTCAGGTAGCTGTAAGTCTTAGAGATGGCATCAAAGGTGGCCTTGGCGAAGTTGCCCAGGGTGGCAGTGCAGCCCCTGGCTGAGGTGTAGCAGTCATCAATACCAGCCATCATGAGCAGCTTCTTGGGCACAGATGCTGAGATGATGCCAGTGCCCCTGGGCACGGGGATGAGGCACACCAGCACAGAGCCACAGCGGCCTGTCACCTTGCAAGGGAGGGTGTGGAGCTTGCCAATCTTGTTCCCCTAGTAGCCTCTGCGCACGGGGACAATGGAGAGCTTGGCCAGGATGATGGCCCTATGGATGGCAGTGGCCACCTCCTTGGAACACTTAACACCCAGACCGACGTGACCATTGTAGTCCCCAATAGCAACAAACGCCTTGAACTTGGTGCACTGGCCAGCACGGGTCTGCTTCTGCACCGGCATAGTCTTCAAAACCTCATCCTTGAGAGAGGCCCCCAGGAAAAAGTCAATGATCTCAGATTCCTTGATGGGCTGAGAGAAAAGATAGATCTCCTCCAGAGACTTGATCTTCATGTCTTTGACCAGGCAGCCCAACTTGGTGACAGGCATCCACTCCTTATCCTCCGCGAGCTCCTCGGCCTCGGCCCCGGCCCCGTCCATGGCCGCGACCCCGGCCCCGGATGCCACTGCGGAAACCTCTCCGGAAGCCACCGCGGTTCCCCATCACAGGGCCCCCCGGGGCCTCCGGCTTCTCCCTTCCCCCCTCCCGCCCCCCCTCCCCACACCGGCATCATCCGCCATTGGGTGTTTTATCGGAGAAGCAGCTATTTTTTTATTTTTTGAGGTGGAGTTTTGCCCTTGTTACCCAGGCTGGAGTGCAGTGGCACGATCTTGGCTCATTACAACCTCCGCCTCCCAGATTCAAGAGATTCTCCTGCCTCAGTCTCCCGAGTAGCCGGGATTACAGGCATGCACCACCATGCCCAGCTAATTTTGTATTTTAAGTAGAGATGGGTTTTCGCCATGTTGGACAGGCTGGTTTCGAACTCCTGACCTCAAGTGATCCACCCGCCTCTGCCTCCCAAAGTGCTGGGATTACAGGCGTGAGAACTGCACCGGGCCCCAGATTAATTCTTGATAGTATTTGCTACAGTTTGAAATTTAGACCAAAGAGACTCTTAGGTGGCCTTGCTTGTTACCACACAGAATGCCCCAAGGCCACAGTAACAAAGGGGACTACCTAACTTAGGGAGGAAGATCATGCCATTAGAAAGTTGTGGAACTTAGGCAGAGGTTGGCAGTCATGGCCAAATCTGGCTCGTTGCCTGTTTTGTAGATAAAGTTTGACTGGCACACAGCCCTGTCTATTTGTTTTCATATTGTCTATGCTGATTTTGTGTCTCAATGGCAGAATAGCAGTTACATGTTGAAAGACGCGTGTTTTGAACGAAGAGACCTTCCAAACAGGCTTTGTGTGAGCAACATGGCTCTTTATTCACCTGGGTGCAGGTGGGCTAAGGCCGAAAATGGCATTAGCAAAGGGCAGTGGGATAGGAGTTGGTTTTATAGATTTGGGTAGTTTTTTGGTGGGTGGGGGTGTTGCAGAGTAAGTTTAGTTACAGTGGTGGGGGTTAGGGGAAAGGAGTATACATGACCACAAGTTCAGTTACAATGACAGGGTTAGGTGAGAGGTATTCACATTATCATAACAGTTAAGATGGCAGTGTTGGGTGAGAGGTATTTACATTATCATAAGAACAGTTAAGGTGGCAGGGTTGGGTGAGGGGCTTGTCCCGGGAAGCTCCGCGCCGTGGGGGGACTGGGGACAATGGCGAACGCAGGCAGGGAGTGGGAGATATCAGATGGGGCAGGCAGGACTTCAGACTTTCAGGCTCCAGGCTTGCATATGGAGATCTGACACAACAGAGACCATATAGTCCAGCGTCCCCAGCCTTTTTGGCATCAGGGAGTGGTTTCATGGAAGACTGTTTTTCCATGGATGGGAACAGTGGGGGAGGATGGTTTTGGGATGAAGCTGTTCCAGCTAAGATCATCAGGCATTAGTTCTCACAAGGAGCATGCAACTTAGATCCCTCACATGCACAGTTCACAATAGGGTTCATGTTCCTATGAGAATCTGAGGGCACAGCGGATCTGACAGGAGGCGGAGCTCAGGCGGTAATGCTTGCTTGCTTGTTCACCTGCCACTCAACTCCTGCTGTGTGGCCCAGTTCCTAACAGGTTGGGGACTCCTAATATAGCCCACAAAGCTGAAAATATTCACTACCAGGCCCTTCGCAGAAAAAAGTTTTTGGACCCCTCTTTGTAGGGCCTCAAATTGGCCCCATCTCCACCTCTTCATCCATTAGCCTACACTGGGGTCATATATCAAGTGTCAGATGAAGAACTGATCACCCAAGCTCTTGACTAGGCTGTGTTTCTTCCCACAGGACAAACTTTGCCATTCATTAATGCTTGAACCACAGGCTTAATTAAGACAATACAAATGGTTAAAGCTTATCTATTCCCAATTAGCAGAAGCCAGAAAAGAAATATACAAGAACTTTATGTTTCAAACTTTGAACTATTAACAATTAGAGCAGAATCTTCTTTAACTTGATCTTTTCTTCTATATTTGAAAAGTATCTCATCTTTGTCAAAATTTCCTTGGCTTCTTCAAAGTCATCTGAAAGAGAAAGAGACACTGAAGTCAGGCTTCAGAATAAAACCAACTCTGATGACTAGGGAAGCCATATGTAAGTGGAGCTCTGTGGTCTGGAGGGCCCATTAATTCCTCAGTAAGTCTGAGCACTGAAGAGGGAGAACATCTGGATTGTTTTTTGATTTTATTTTATTTTTTAAATTTATTTTTATCTATTTATTTTTTAAAGACGGGGTTTCACCATGTTGGTCAGGCTGGTCTTGAACTCCTGACCTCAGGTGATCTGCCCGCCTTGGCCTCCAAAGTGCTTGGATTACAGGCGTGAGCCACTACACCTGGCCACATCTGGATTGTTAAGGAGACAAAGAGATAAACTAAATGGGCTGGGGGGTTGGGTAAGAGCATGTGTACAGGATTCACATAAATTAGAGAAGCTGATTCTCTTCAGGACAGTCCCAAGGGAATAATAAATGAATGGTGGGGCAAGGTGCCGGAGCTCATTCATACCTGCCATCCCAGCACTTCAGGAGGCTGACAGGAGGATGGCTTGAGTTCAGGAACTGAAGACCAGCCTGGGCAACAAAGCAAGACCCTGTCTCTACCAAATAATAATGATAAAAAAATTAGCTGGGCATGGTGGCACATGCCTGCAGTCCCAGCTACTCGGGAGGCTGAGGTGAGAGGATCCCTTGAGCCTAAGAGTTCGAGGTTGCAGTGAGCTGTGACTGTACCACTGTACTCCAGGCTGGGTGACAAGGTGAGACCCTGTCTCTTAAAAAAAAATTGGGGGAAGGTTGGGTTTTAAAAGTTTCTCCCTAACACATGTAGTGGTATACAGAGGAGGATGTGGACGCACTGGATGCTTCCTCTATGCCAGGTGCTGAGGAACAGAACTGCCTTCAGGGGGCTTACAGTTCACAAGAAACACACCCTACCGGCAATTTTTTCTTTTTTTGTTTTTCAGACGGAGTCTTGCTTTGTCACCAGGCTGGAGTGCAGTGGCCCAATCTCAGTTCACTGCAACCTCTGCCTCCCAGGTTCAAGCGATTCTCCTGCCTCAGCCTCCTGAGTAGCTGTGATTATAGGCGCCTGCCACCACACCCAGCTAATTTTTCTATTTTTAGTAGAGACGGGGTTTCACCATGTTGGCCAGATGGTCTCCATCTCTTTACCTCAAATGATTCGCCCACTTTGGCCTCTCAAAGTGCTGGGATTACAGGTGTGAGCCACCGTGCCCAGCCTTCTTTTTTTTTTTTGAGACGGAGCCTCACTCTGTTGCCCAGGCTGGAGTGCAGTGGCGCGATCTCAACTCACTGCAACCTCTGCCTCATGGGTTCAAGCAATTCTCCTGCTTCAGCCTCCTGAGTAGCTGGGGCTATAGGCACATGCCACCACGCTCAGCTAATTTTTGTATTTTTAGTAGAGATGGGGTTTCACCATGTTGGATAGGCTGGTCTCAAATTCCTGACCTCAAGTCATCTGCCCACCTCAACCTCCCAAAGTACTGGGATTACAGGCGTGAGTCACTGCGCCTGGATCACTTTTTTGATAGTTCGTTTCTCTAGCAAGGCAGAAATGTAGATTCTTTTTATTTCTTTTTCTTTTTTATTTAATTGTGTAAGTTAAAAGAAATGTAGATTTTTTTTTTTTTTTTAAATAAAGATGGGGTTTCGCCATGATGGCCAGGCTGGTCTTGAACTCCTGACCTCAGGTGATCCACCCATCTCGGCCTCCCAAAGTGCTAGGATTACAGGCATGAGCCACCGCGCCCAGCAGAAATGTAGATTCTTAAAGGCATTCCCTAAAGGCAGAAATGTAGATTCATAAGTATTTCATATCTCCCCATATACCTATCATAGGATATATAATAGCTAGTTATCAAATGAATGGCTATGCCTCAATGCTTGAAATTTCTTTCCTTATTTAAGAAAGTCAAGAAAAGAAGAAAGTACCTTGTTCAAAAGCACTGCTCACATTGTCAGTAAGTTCTTTCTGTTTTGCTGAAAGAGAAAACCAATCTCTTAATTTTTCCACTGAAACAGACTCATAATATGAGGATAATATTTTGTAATCTTGCCGGTTTGAACACAACAAAGAAGGAAGTTTGGATTCAAGAGTAAGCCTTCATAACCTTTGTCTCTCCATGTACCATGACAGTAGCTGCTGTTTAGCACAACTTTGGTTGACCCTACTAACGATGTTTTTCTACCTACGAAAGGTCTGTGGGGCAATCGCCAAGGCTTATAAAATGGCTATAGAATCATTAAAAAAAAAAGAAAGGACAAGGATATGCTTTGATTATCTCCATGAAACAGTCTGAGTCTTCAAGATTTCAGCAAGGGGAAAATTAACATGCTGGGAACACCTATGAGTAAAGCACAACAAAGTGATTCCGGCAATCACTTGCAAACTGTATAGCCTTTCAGGAAAATGAAAACATTTATGTTGTGTCACAAGAGAGAAGATGCCAAACAAAATAAAGAAGCGGCTATCTCATATTTCTCATTTCCTTGTTAGAAAATGAGGAATTTTCCAATAATTGCATTTTCCAGACATAAATAGTACCAGTCATTTATATGGTGTCTTCTTTTGAAGCACCGCCACATACAATATATCCCCAAGGTAGGCAATGACAGGTATTGGGGAAATTAATGGAAGAGCTGGGAACAGAATCCAAGTCACTTGACTCCTGGTCCAGTGTTTGAAACTCACCTCTCAGGTAGCAATGTGGTGTCCACAAAAGAACAACGGACTAGGAACCTGGAGGTTCTTAAGCCCTGACCCTAAAATTAACTAGCTCTATGCCCTTGAACATTCATTTTACCTGGGCTGTAGCAGGTACCTTAGAGAAAAAAATTTAGGAATTAATCTAAATTAAGGTTAGTGAATTGCTCAAAGTCAAATGTTTACTATAGGGCTAGAATAAGTGTTTTTTGTATTTTTTTATTTTTATTTTTCATTTTTATTTTTTTGAGATGCAGTTTCACTCTCGTTGCCAAGGCTGGAGTGCAATGGCACGATCTCAGCTCACTGCAATCTCCGCCTCACAGGTTCAAACAGTTCTCCTGCCTCACCCTCCAGAGTTGCTGGGATTACAGGCATGCCCGGCTAATTTTGTATTTTTAGTACAGATGTGGTTTCGCCATGTTGGTCAGGCTGCTTTTGAACTCCTGACCTCAGGTGATGCACCCATCAAGGCCTCCCAAAGTGCTGGGATTACAGGCACGAGACACGGCATCTGGCCTAGAATAAGTGTTTTACATGCTTTATGTCATTTAACTTAATCCCTGCAACAATCAGTACTAGTATTATCTCCCTTTACAGATGAGGAAATTGAGGCTCAGAGGCATAAAGTCAAGGTCACACAAAATCAGTAGCACGCTGTTCTCACTCCAGATCTTCATGCTGCCCTGCTGTCTAAAATTCTGTAGCTGAGCCCTCTGACTGCAATTTCTGAGTTTCTCTTCTCCCTATCACCTAGCTCTAAGACTGTCAACATATCACCAGCTGACAGTCCCCTCAACACAAATTCTATTTTACTGCTTAAAGGTCTTTTCTCATTATTATTTGCTCATTTAGTAAATACTTACCAAGTCCCTTTTAAACTCTAAGTACTTTTCTGTGAGCTGAGGATGTGAGGCAAGCAAAAAGTAGACATGATTTCTCCTTCTGCAGAACTTCAAGTCTAATTAGTGAGGCTGATATTGATCAATTAATGTCACATAGAACAGTAAAGTTATAACTGATTAGTCCTACTAGAGATAGCCACTGATAATAGGTTAAAAAAGGCTTCTCTGAGGAAGTGATGATTGCCTGCAGATCTGAAGAAGGAGGGGTTAACTTAAATGGGGTAGAGGAGAGGAGGGTTTCAGGCAGAAGCAACAGGCCCTAGGGTAGGAGGGTACCTAGTACAGATGAGGAACGGGAAGTGGTCAGTGTGGCTAGAGTGGAGGGGGCAAAATGGAAAGAGGCAGAGGTCAGGCCATGTAGGGCCCTGTAAGGCATGCTAAAGAGTTTTAGAGTAGTGAGAAGCCACTTAAAATTTTTTCTTTTTCTTTTTTTTTTTTTGAGACGGAGTTTTGCTCTGTTGCTGAAGCTGGAGTGCAGTGGGGCAAACACGGTTCACTGCAGTCTCCACCTCCTGGGCTCAAGTGATCCTCTTGCCTCAGTCTCCCAAGTAGCTGGGAATACAGGGATGTGCCACCACATCTGGCAAATTTACAAATTTTTTATGGAGATGGGGTCTTGCTATATGGACTAGGCTAGTGTTGAACTCCTGGGCTCAGGTGATCCTCCCACTTCAGCCTGCCAAAGTGCTGGGATTACAGGTGTAAGCCACCATACCTGGCCAATTTAAACAAGGACAAGAGTAGGCCGGGCGTGGTGGCTCATGTCTGTAATCTTAGTACTTTGGGAGGCCAAGGTGGGTGGATTGCCTGAGCTTAGGTGTTGGAGACCAGCCTGGGCAACACAGTGAAACCCCGTCTCTACTAAAATACAAAAAATAGCCAGGCGTTGCAGCGTGTGCCTGTAGTCCCAGCTGCTTGGGAGGCTGAGGCAGAATTGCTTGAACCTGGGAGGCAGAGGTTGCTGTGAGCTGAGATCACGCCACTGCACTCCAGCCTGGGTGAAAGAGTGAGACTCCGTATCAAAAATAAAAATAAAAAACAAAAAACAAGGACAAGAGTAGTGATTAGATTTGGGTTTTGGCCCGGCTTGGTGGCTCATACCTGTAATCCCAGCACTTTGGGAGGCTGAGATGGATGGATCACCTAAGGTCAGGAGTTTGAGACCAGCCTGGGAAACATGGTGAAACCCTGTCTCTACTAAAAAAAATACAAAAATTAGCCAAGCATGGTGGAACGCACTTATAGTCCCAGCTACTTGGGAGGCTGAGGCAGGAGAATAGCTTGAAACTGGGAGGCGGAGGTTGCAGTCAGCTGAGATCTCTCCACTGTTCTCTAGCCTAGGAAAAAAGATACTCTGTCTCAAAAAAAAAAAAAAAAAAAAAAGATTTGGCTTTCAAAAAGATTCCAGTGACAGTGCAGGCATTTGTTAGATGGGGCCTGAAGGTACAGACAGACCAGTGCAAAGCTACTGCAGTTGTCCAGTGGACAGTGAATGGTAGCTTGGAAAAGGCTGGTGGCAGTGAAAATAGAGATGGCTGGATGAGTTTGAGGCAATTTTAAGTTAGCTCTTTCAAACCTAATAGATTGACTATGGGTGTAAGGAAGAATAAGATTGTTAAGGCCTCCTCAAAATTTAAACTTGTGCAACTGGTGTCATTCTGTTAGGGAACACTGGAAGAGAGACAGATTTTTTTTTAGATGGAATCTCACTCTATCGCCCAGGATGGAGTGCAGTGGCGTGATCTCTGCTCACTGCAACCTCTGCCTCCCAGGTTCAGCAATTCTCCTGCCTCAGCCTCCGGAATAGCTGGGACTACAGGCGCGTGCCACCATACATGGCTTTTTCTGTTTTTAGCACAGATGGGGTTTCAGTGCATTAGCCAGGATGGTCTTGATCTCCTGACCTCATGATCTACCCACCTTGGCCTCCCAAGTGCTGGGATTATAGGCGTGAGCCACCATGCCTAAGAGGAACCGATTTTTTAGGGGAAAGGTGGGGAGGGGAGACACTTGGGAGTTCCATTTTGGGCACTGTTGACATATATAAACTCCAAGGCACAGTCTTTCTTGTTCCCTGCTGTATCCTCAGTGTGATACACCAGTGACTGATATTTGCAGTAGGCACACTTACAAATATTTGTGAACGCACATAACTGAATATAGTCTAACAGAGAACCTTGGAGTCTCTTCTATGTGGAATGGTTAATTTTATGTGTCAACTTGGCTAGGCTATGGTGCCCAATTGTTTGATCAAACACGAATCTATGCCAGGCGCACTGAGTCATGCTTGTAATCTCAGCACTTTGGGAAACTGAGGCAGGTGGATCACTTTGAACCTAGGAGTATGAAGCCAGCCTTGGCAACATGGCAAAACCCCATCTCTATAAAAGACACAAAAAATTAGCCAGGCATGGTGGTGCATGCCTATAGTCCCAGCTACCCAAGAGGCTGAGGTGGGAGGATCACCTGAGCTCATGGGTTGAGGCTGCAGTGAGCTGTGACTATACAACTGCACTCCACTCCACCCTGGGTGACAGAGTGAGACCCTGTCTCAAAAAAACAAAAACCAATTAGTTTAGATGATCTCGTAAAGGTATTTGCAGATGTGATTAACATTTACAATCAGTTGACTTTAAGTAACGGATGTGACTCTGCACAATGTGGGGGGAGGTCTCATTCAATCAGGTAGAGGCATAAAATGCAAAAACGGGTTTTCTAAAAAGGAATTCTGTAACAAGACTCTAACATAGAAATCCTGCCTAGACTTTCAGCCTGCTTGTCTACTCTATATTTAAATTTTTTCTGTGTGACAGGGTCACTCAGACTGGACTGCAGTGGCGTGATCTCAGCTCACTGTAACCTCTGCCTCCCAGGCTCAGGTGATTCTCCCATCTCAGCTTCCTGAATAGCTGGGACCAGAGGTGTGCACCACCATGCTTGGCTGAATTTTGAATATTTTTTTTTAGAGATGGGGTTTCACCATGTTGCCCAGGCTGGTCTTGAACTTGTGGACTCAAGTGATCTGCCCTCCTCGGCCTCCCAAAGTGCAGGGATTACAGTCATGAGCCACCATGCCCAGCCCTACCCTATAGATTTTAGATGTGCCAGCCCCCACAATTAAGTGAGCCAATTCCTTAAAATAAACAAACATCTATCCGTCCATCCGTCCGTCCATCCATCCATCCATCCTATTGGTTCTCTTGAGAACTGTGATTGATAAACTAGAATCAAGTGGAAAACAAAGCAATATGGGATCATACGACCAGGGTTTCAATCTTTGCCAGCTGTACAGTTGCTGTGTAATCTTGGGCATTTCTGTTAACTTCTGAGGCCCATTTTCCTTGTTAGAGATAATAATAATATTTAAGTGTTATCACAGGTACAAAAGATCACTGCGATCTGCAAAATGTGATTACATTCTTGGTTTAAGGCTATCTTCCATAGTGTTAGAGATGTTGCAAGTTTAACCTCTAGACAAAATTGATTTCAGTGTGAGCAAAACCAAATTTAAACTAAAATCCGAACTGAATTATTAAGATGACCATTACATATTGTTTTTTTTTTTTTTTTTAATAAAGACGGGGTTTCACCATGTTGGTCAGGCTGGTCTTGAACTCCCGACCTCAGGTGATCCACCTGCCTTGGCCTCCAAAGTGCTTGGATTACAGGCGTGAGCCACCACGCCCGGCCGTTTTTTTTTTTTGATATAGAGTCTTGCTCTGTCACCCAGGCTGGAGTATAGTGGCCCAATCTCAGCTCACTGCAGCCTCCACCTCTCAGGTTTAAGCAATTTTCCTGACTTAGCCTCCCAAGTAGCTGGGATTACAGACATGTGCCACCATGCCTGGCTAGTTTTTGTATTTTTTTTTTTTTTTGAGATGGAGTCTCACGCTGTTGCCGAGACTGGAGTGCAACGGTGTGATCTTGGGTCACTGCAACCTCTGCCTCGTGGCGTCAGGTGATTCTCCTGCCTCAGCCTCCTGAGTAGCTGGGACTACAGTCACGTGCCACCATACTTGGCTAATTTTTGTATTTTTAGTAGAGACAGGGTTTCACCATGTTGGCCAGGCTGGTCTCGAACTCCCGACCTCAGGTGATCCACTCGCCTTAGCCTCCCAAAGTGCTGGGATTATAGGCGTGAGCCACTGCACCTGGCCCATTATGTACTCTTTACATTCATTTTTGACTTATCCTTGGACAACTGTTCATAATACCAATGAAATATATTGTGCTGTTTTATCTTTCACCTCTGACAATGGATTCAATCTCTTTCATGACAGCTTCACTTTCAGCTTCTGCGAGTTTTTCATTGATTTCCATTATTTCCATGAGGAATTGCCTGTCCATTTCATAATCTGTCCTTTCAGGAATCTCTATTCCACGGAGCTTTAGCTATTGGGGCAGAAAGTAAGAAAAATAAGTTGAAGAAACTATGGGCAGAATAATGTAAATCCTACTCATCCCTTAGGAAATGATACCACTCAGAGAAAACTGGAACGGTCCCAATAATCAAAGAGCTTAGACTTGTCAAAAGCTTGGACTGAAACAGAAATGCTGGGATGGAATTCCCACTTATGCTACCCGAAACTGTATGACCTTGGTGTGACCTTGGGGTAGTCATCCCTCCACTCAGAGGTTGAACTAGATGTTTGTAAAGATTCTATTCAATTCTAAGATTTTCTAGAGTCTAAGATACTCTTGAGAGGGGGAAAAAAAAAGCAAACCAGAAAATCACTCAACTAAAAGTTACCATCATCAAATCCTTGAAATTCATAAAAAAAATAGCTAGAAAATCACAATTTAAAAAAAATGCAGTTGAGGCAAGTAATATTCACAGAGAATATTCGGAGAAAATTATATTTGTGCTTTGAGGCTAAATACCATTGGGTCCCTGAACTTTTTTTTTTTTTTCCGAGAGGGTGCAGTGGTACAATCACAGCTGACTGTAGCCTCGACCTCCAAGCCTCAAATGATCCTCCTGCCTCAGCTTCCAGAGGAGCTGGGACTACAGGTGTGTGCCACATGCCCAGCTAATTTTTGTACTTTTGTGTAGAGACGAGGTCTTGTTGTGTTGCCCAGAATGTTCTTCAACTCCTGGGCTCAAGTGATTTGACCACCTCAGTCTCCTAAAGTGCTAGGATTACAGGTATGAGCCACCATGCCCGACCTCAAGCACTCTTCTCCTGAGTAAAGGGGACACAGCTGTCCTATGCTATAATGGGCATCAGGATGTCATACAGAGAAGGGCTGGGAAATCACCTTACAAGGTACAGTCCTCTGCTCAGGGGGGCCAGCAGGGTCTTATAGGCATCATTCACCAGGGTTGAATGCTTCTCCGAGAAGTCTTTTTCAGTCTGTTAGTGGAGATGAAGATAATACTATTACCATCCAAATCACAAAGTCTTTTTTCATTCAGGCTGGAGTGTGCAGTGGCACGATCTCAGCTCACTGAAACTTCCGCCTCCCATGTTCAAGTGATCCTCCTGCCTCAGCCTCCTGAGTAGCTGGGATTACAGGTGTGTGCCACTGTGCTTGGCTAATTTTTGTATTTTTAGTAGAGACAGGGTTTCAACATGTTGGCCAGGCTAGTCTCAAACTCCTGACCTCAAGTGATCTGCCTGCCTTGGCCTCCCAAAGTGCTGGGATTACAGGCATAAACCACTTCACCCAGCCCACAAAATTTTATAATATGCTGATGGGCAGGCACCTAAGGAAGTGGTTAAGTAGAGCTGGTGTGGGATGAGGTGTCTTTATATTCAGCCGATAGGTTTTAAGTTATCTGGGAAGTCAGACAAAAGCTGTGAGTGAATGAGAGCTCTGGGTCTGGCAGGCTGGGGTCAGACTGCCACGGGCACACAGAGCTGATTTTCCAGCTCCGTCCCTGATAATCACATAGCCACAAGACCACTGCCACCCGGTATGCACACATATTTGGGGATTACTGGGGTTGGCCAATAAGCTACCTGAGACCTCTGGCTGAAGAAATCTGGGTGGACAAGACGCTGCAGTTGCTGGTACCTGTGCTGGAGCTTCACAGTGTCAACTCTGAAGGAACAGTTGCTGGAAGGAAATTGGGAGATGAAATTTATGTGACAAATATTTAAAGATTTGTCTACCACGAGCCTGGTTCTTGCTCTTAGGGGGAAGATGCACTAAACATATAAACAGATAATTTCAAAATGTGGTAGGTGCTATGAAGGGACACAGAACAGAGTCAGAGAGGGTAGCAGATGTAGTGGACAAAGAGATGGCATTAAGCTGAAATTTGAATGATGATGAGTAATCAAAGATCAGAACAAAGAGTCATCCAGGTAGAATTCCAAGAGCAAGAACCTTGAGGTGAGAGCAAGACAGGGATGCTGAGGAACTTAAAGATCAGTGTTATTGCAGCTCCTCACACATGTTCAGCGACTGATGGGGGCAGATCCCATAGTTTAGGAAAAGGGACATTCCTAAATTACACAGATTCTTTGCTTACAAAGATTCTTTGCTTGGCCAAACTTGAGTCAGATTTCCGGACCTTCTCCTAGGCCCAGCTGTGTGCTTTCTTGTATAATCCAGTTTTGGAAAAGAACCTTGCTAAGTCAGTTTAGCCACAGTCCTCATATTTTATCATCCTAGATCTCTGATTAGATTCTTCATCCTTTACCATCCTCCAGGAAGTGTCTGAGCACCCTGGCCTGTCTTTAGCGAGAATCCTGTTAGGTCGGTTTAGTCAGAATCCCGCTTACTCTGCTCCTTGGCTACAAATTCCCTCTTGCCATGCTGTTTTTGGAGTTGAGACCAATCTCTCTCCCCCACTGCAAGACCCTATTGCAGTCGTCCCTCTACAAGGAAGAAAGTCTTCCTTCGGTGCTTGAACAAGTGTCACTAATTTTTTTTTTTTAAATACCACCCTATCTTTCCACAGTTCAGGTCCCTTTATTCCTGTCTCCCAGTTTATTTTAATTCAAACCCTTTCACTTTCTATTCCCAAAATCTGTCCTATTTCCTTACCAGTTCAGCTGTGTCCACACTGCCCCATCTCTCCAAGATCCTCAGCCTCAGGGGAAAAAAATCCATGTATTGGACCCTCTCCCTCCAATTCTCACTTTTCTCTTAGGCCTCGCCCACAATATTAAGCTTTTCATGCTTTACTCCCCAATTTTGGACCACACTTCTGCGGTCCTTTTTTTTTTTGAGATGGAGTCTTACTCTGGCGCCAGGGTGGAGTGCAGTAGCACCATCTCAGCTCACTCCAATCTTCGCCTCCAGGGTTCAAACCATTCTCCTGCCTCAGCCTCCAGAGTAGCTAGGATTACAGGCCCGCACCACCAACCTAGCTACTTTTTTGTATTTTTAGTAGAGACAGGGTTTCACCATGTGGACCAGGATGGTCTTGAATTCCTGATCTCTGGTGATCAGCCAGTCTCGGCCTCCCAAAGTGCTGGGGTTATAGGCGCGAGCCACCGCGCCCGGCCTTCTGCAGTCCTTTCTTAAAAGCATCAACCCAACTTTAAACCTTCCAGACACTATCACTTTAAACCTTCCAGGCACTATCATTCAAGTCTTCCGGTCTCCTAGGCCCTGGCCCTCAAGTACCCTTTCCTCAAACTCCGCCCCTCGACTTCTCCTAACCTTTCTCGTCGGTACCGCCCCTCAAATCTCCCTCCACTGTAGCCTCGGCACCCCTATTTCCTCTAACTTCAGTGCCCGCCCCTCCAGTCCCGTTCCTCTCCCTTCTCCACACCTCAACGCTGCATCCCTCAGTCCCCGCCTCTCAATTTCCTCCTGAGAAATCTGCTCTCCAGACCTCCGCTCCCCCATTAGTTCCGCCTTCTCTTCCGCAAGCCAGATCCGCCCTCCCCTCTCGCAGGCCATCCCCCGACGTCTCTCTCGCTCAGGCAGGTTTTCCGAAACCGTCGCTCGTACCAGTCCATGAGGCTGAAGTAGTCTCGAGTGGGGTCAGGTGCCTGCAGCGCTCGGCACTGTGGGCAGAAGAACCCGTTCTCCCGCCCGGGGCCCACTGGGCTGCCGCAGTTCCAACAGCGGGGCGAATTGCTTCCCGCCTGCGACGCAGCATCGCAGCTTAGGGGTCTCCTTCCGGTAACCCCTGCCGGCCAAAACCCCCACACCCGGAGCAAAGCCCCGGCTCGCCGCCGCCACATCTGGCCGGCTGCCTATCTAGCCGCGGTCACCAGTGGAGAAAAGCAAGGAGCAGCCATCCAGACTAATGCTGCTGATTGGCTGGGGAGTCGAGGGGGCGGGATCACCCGAGGGGAACCTGGGTTCTGAGTTCCGCTCTGCCTTCTATACTACAACTCCCAGGAAGCACTGAGGTGACGCCTGACGTCCCCATCTGCTGCTTCTCATTGGTCTGGCGGTAGGGGAGGGCGTTTTGATTGGCTGAGGGTGGAGTTTGTATCTGCAGGTTTAGCGCCACTCAGCTGGCTGAGGCTGCGGCGAGTGTGGGGCTCCAGGTGGGCTCACGCGGTGAGTCATATGGGGAACTTATGTTTGGGTGTTAGGTGGTTCGAATCCCATCCTCAGCGTTTTGTGCGAGGGGAGTCTCCTGAGCTTCCCTTTGTTTGTATTTTTGAGCTGAAGGGGGAGTGTGTGGGCGACTCTCTTCCTTTTTGGTAGATCATCCTCGAGGTAAAGTTCACTTCCCGTGTTACTTACAAGCTGAAACAGGCCTGAACGTACAGGTTAAGAAGGAACAGAGTTGTGTTCTTCAATATCAAAACGTAGTTACTTTGTAAAAAGTTCTACAGATGCTTGTAATCATTGCCATTCTTTAGGTTCAATATCTAAAATACTTACAGAGAGGCCAGTCTTAGCTACTGGGCGCTGCAGGAACTGGAAACGCACTGAGCTGTATAGGAGGATGTTCTGCAAGTGCCCCTAAGTGTATGGGATGGGGTGGCCAGGAGTGGGTAGGAGGACATCAGTCCTTCGGACTCAGGTTTTCTAGCTGAAAAAAGATGGTGTTTCACTTGTAAGGCCTCTGGATTTTTTTTTAATTACTTATTTTTGATATAAAATATACATATATGATTTACCATTTGTACCATTTTAAAGTATACAGTTCAGTGATGATAAACACATATTCTTTTTTTTTTTTTTGAGACAGAGTTTTGCTCTTGTTGCCCAGGCTGGAGTGCAATGGTGCAATCTCGGCTCACCGCAACCTCTGTCTCTTGGGTTCAAGCGATTCTCCTGCCTCAGCCTCCCTAGTAGCTGGGATTACAAGCATGTGCCACCACGCCCGGCTAATTTTGTATTTTTAGTAGAGATGGGGTTTCTCCATGTTAGTCAGGCTGATCTCAAACTCCCGACCTCAGGTGACCTGCCTGCCTCAGCCTCCCAAAGTATTGAGATTGCTCCACCTAAGCTGGAGTGCAGTGGTGCTATCTCAACTTACTGCAACCTCCATCTCCTGGGTTCAAGGAGTTCTCGTGTCTCAGCCTCCCAAGTAACTGGGACTACAGGCACGGGCCACCATGCCCAGCTAATTTTTTGTATTTTTAGGAGAGATGCAGTTTCACCATGTTGGCTGGGTTGGTCTTGAACTCTTGACCTCATGTGATGCACCTGCCTCAGCCTCCCAAAGTGCTGGGATTACAGATGTGTCCACCTGCCTCGGCCTTCCAAAGTGCTGGGATTATGGAAGTGAGCCACCGTGCCCGGCCTGCCTGTTTCTTAGATTGGATTATTTGTCTTTTTGCAGTTGAGTTATTTCATCTTATATATTCTGTTTATTCATCCCTTGTCAGATAGCTAGTTTCCCAATGTTTTTTCCCATTCTGAGGGTTGTCTCTTCACTTTGTTGATTGTTTCCTTTGCTGTGCTGAAGCTTTTTAGCTTGATGAAATCCCAGTTGTCTGTTTTGCTTTAGTTGCCTGTGCTTTTGAGGTCTTATGCAAAAAACCTGAGCTTAGACAATGTCCTGAAGCACTTCTCCAGTGTTTTCTTCTAGCAGTTTTATAGGTTTTGGGAGTGGGCTTCTGTTTATAGTCCTGGAGTTTTGCTGCCCTCACTTTGGTTTTTCATTCACTGCGTGGCTTTCCAGTAACAATAGCTCCCAGATAGCAAGTGTGGGTGGGTGTGGGGAGTATTACATGCATCACTTCACTTAATCCTCACCATCTGTCTACTTTTTTTCAGATAAGAAAACAGGCTTAGAGAAGTTGTGATCTACCTGAAGTCATGCACAGTTTGATTCAAGTGTCTGATCGGCTTGCCTGTAATCTCTCATAGCAACTTGTTGACACATTTTCTCCAGTTGTCCTTTCTTGCTCAAAAAGCTGTGGGGAAGACTCAGCCTGGCTGAGGTAGCGTTAGACCAGCAGGCCCTGGAGTGGCTTACTCAGTTGTGGCATTGCCTTCCTGGTATGTTTAAAGAAAACTCGTCAGAACCTTTGTATCTTTTCTTTTTCTTTTTCCCCTTGAGACAGGGTCTAGCTCTGTCGCCCAGGCTGGAGTACAGGCTCAATCACAGCTCACTGCACCCTCAACCTCCTAGGCTCAAGTGATCCTCCCACCTCAGCCTCCCAAGTAGCTGGGATTACAGGTGTATACCACCATGCCCAGCTAATTTTTTGTGTTTTCTTTAGATACTGGGTCTCACCATGGTGCCCAGGCTGGTCCCGAATTCCTGGGCTCGAGCCATTCTGCCTGCCTTGGTCTCCTAAAGTGCTGCGATTAGAGACATGAGCCGCCACACCTGGCAGAACCTTTGTATCTTGAAAGCTTTGTAAATACAGTCAGGGTGGGTATCATAGTCCCTCCTTATTTGCAATAGTAGTTTTAGTTACCAATGGTCAGCTGGGATCTGAAACTATTAAGTGGAAAATTCATAAGTTTTCATAAGAAATAATCAATTCATGGCCGGGCTCGGTGGCTCATGCCTATAATCCCAGCACTTTGGGATACTGAGGCAGGTGGGTCACCTGAGGTCAGGAGTTAGAGACCAGCCCGGCCAAAATGGTGAAACCCTGTCTGTACTAAAAAAAAGTACACAAATTGCCAGGCATTGTGGTGTGTGCCTGTAATTCCAGCTACTTAGAAGGCTGAGGTAGGAGAATTGCTTAAACCCAGGAGGTGGAGGTTGCAGTGAGCCAAGATCGCACCAGTGCACTCCAGCCTGGGTGACTGAGTGAGACTGTCTCAAGAAAAAAAAAATCAGTTAAGTCTTAAATTATGTGGTTTTGCAATGCTGCTTTCAAGTCATCCTTATATTTAATAATGGCCCCAAAGCCAAAGATGCTGGCAGTTTGGATATTGCAAACAGAAGCTGTAAAGTGTTTCCTTTAACAAAAAGGTGAAATATCTCAATAAGGAAAGAGCTGGGCACTGTGGCTCATGCCTGTAATCCCAGCACTTTCAGAGGCTGAGGTGGTTGGATCACCTGAGGTCTGGAGTTCGAAACCAGCCTGACCAACAGGGAGAAACCCTGTCTCTACTAAGAATATAAAATTAGCCGGGCGTGGTGGCACATGCCCGTAATCTTAGCTACTCGGGAGCCTGAGGCAGGGGAATCACTTGAACATGGGAGGTGGAGGTTGCGGTGAGCCAAGTTCATGCCGTTGCACTCCAGCCAGGACGACAGGATCAAAACTTCATCTCAATCAAAAAAAAAGGAAAGAAAACAATTTATGTTTTGAGACTGGTAACATCTGTGGTAAGAATAATCTATTTGTGAAAGTGTGAAGAAGGAAAAAGAAAGTTGTGCATAGTTTATATAGAGTTCTGTACTATCTGAGGTTTCAGGCATTCACTGGGGGGTCTTGGATCTTATCCCCCTGTGATGGTAGGGACTACGATAGTGTTGTTGACTGTTCTCTTGGAGTAGTAGCCTGAGTGTGGGGGGAAAGAGAATGTTCTCCCCAAACAATTTTTTTTTTGCTAATCCGATTAAGTCAGCAGTGGACGTTACTTTGGTTTTACTGGTGGTTCTGCTATCAGAGTCTTGTTTTGTTTTCTGTTTTTTGGAGATAGGGTCTCACTCTGCCACCCAGGGTGGTGTGTAAGTGGTATGATCGTAGCTCACTGCAGCCTTGAACTGCTGGGGTCAAGCAATCTTCCCACCTCAGCTTCCCAAGTAGCTGAGGCCACAGCTGCATGCCACCATGCCTAATTTTCTTATTTTTTTGTACAGAGGGTGTCCTACTATGTTGGCCAGGCTGGTATTGAACTTGTGGCCTCAAGTGATCCTCTTGCCTTGGCCCTCAAAGTGCTGGGATTATAGGTATGAGCCACCACACCCAGCCTGTTATGAGAGCCTACCTGTCCCATCAGGTTAATTCTTTTTTTTTTTTTATTGTTTATTTTTGAGGTGGAGTCTCACTCTGTTACCCAGGCTGGAGTACAGTGGCATGATCTCGGCTCACAGCAATCTCTGCCACCTGGATTCAAGCAATTCTCCTGCCTCAGCCTCCTGAGTAGCTGGGATTACAGGCGCCTGCTACTGCGCCCGGCTAATTTTTGTTTTAGTAGAGACGAGGTTTTACCATCTTGGCCAGGCTGGTCTTGAACTCCTGACCTCATGACCCACCCATCTTAGTCTCCCAAAGTGCTGGGATTACAGGCGTGAGCCACTTCGCCCAGCCCCATCAGATTAATTCTAAGACGAGGTGGGGAGACTCTGTTATGGTCTCCAGTTTATAAAAGAATGGTTCCTGCAAGATTCCATCAAGGCAGGAAGGGCATTTAGGAGGCTGAAAAGATGAGCCCTATAGTTACTTAGCATCACAAAAGGTTAGGTGGAGTTGTTTAGAACAGTCTTCCTTTGTGTTGTGCCTCATTAAGTAGTTGATTCCTTAGGTGTCAGGGAATCTAGATTGAACAAACAGGTGTGTTTCCCTTTAGGAGCAAGCCTGTGGGGAAGAGGGTACCAGTGACATTTTATGTAAATGGACACTTTGGAGTAATGCAGCAGGTTATTTTACAATTTCTTTTTGACTTGTTTCTATTCCAAGTCACCTGATTCTTTGTCTTCTTTCTCTTTCCAAAAATTACAGATGCTCCTCAACTTTAATGACATTACAGCTAAATAAGCCCATTCTAAGTTGAAAATACTGTTAAATTGAAAACACATTTAATACACCTAACATACCAAACATAGTTTAGCCTAGCCTACTTTAAATGTGCTCAGAATGTAGCAGGAAAGGCTGCAAAACAAACTTCTCAAACACCGAACTGGAAAGGAGAAGGGGTGATTATTCAGCCTGGAGCAGCTGCTGCATGGATGCCTAATAGCACCGTTGCCTAACAGCCGAGCTCCCCAACAGAGAAAATCCTTGCCCTTTTAAAGGCTTACAACTCTAGAAATTACATGTGAAAGGGTCCTGGGCTTACAACTCTAGAAATTACATGTGAAAGCGTCTTGATCCATGAAGTAGGCCTAGGATATATGACTTAGCTGGCGGTTTGATGGAGTATAAGTAAAAACAATGCCTTCCGGAAAGAATCCTCCATACCAAGGCTGCGACCTATTGGAGTGTGATTAAGGGTGGCACCTGGGTCTGCCAGCCTTTACTTCTATTGAAATGCAATGTAGAAGTCTAGGGGGAAGGGCTCTTAGAAGCTTAAGAGGATTAAGGGTATCCTTCCTCAAGAACACTTATGTTTGGCTACAGTTGGCCAAAATTGTCTAACACAAAAATTATTGTTATTATTTTTTCTTTTTTGTAGAGGTGGGGTCTCAAACACCTGCCCTCAGGCAATCCGTCCACCTCAGCCTCCCAAAGTTTTGGGATTACAGGTGTGAGTCGCTGCACCTAGCCTATTTTATTTTATTTATTTTTTGAGATTAAGTCTTGTTCTTCTTGCCCATGCTGGAGTGTAATGGCGTGATCTCGGCTCTTTGCAACCTCCGCCTCCTGGGTTCAAGTATTTCTTCTGCCTCAGCCTCCTGAGTAGCTGGGATTACAGGCATGTGCCACCATGCCTAGCTAATTTTGTATTTTTAGTAGAGATGGGTTTTCTCGATGTTGGTCAAGCTGGTCTTGAACTCCCAGCCTCAGGTGATCCACCCACCTGGGCCTCCCAAAGTGCTGGGATTACAGGCGTGAACCACCACGCCCAGGCTATTTTATTTATTTATTTTGAGACAGGGTTTCACTCCTATTACCCAGGCTGGAGTGCAGTGGTGCGATCTCAGCTCACTGCAACCTCCATCTCCTGGGCTCAGGCGATTCTCCTGTCTCAGCCTCCTGAGTAGCTGAGACTACAGGCGTACGCCACCATACCCCGCTAATTTTTGTATTTTTAGTGGAGACAGGGTTTCAGTATGTTGACCTGGCTGGTCTTGAACTCCTGACCTCAGGTGATCCGACCACCTCAGCCTCCCAAAGTTCTGGTATTACAGGTGAGCCACTGCGCCCTGTTACCTGGCCTATTTTATAATAAGGCGTTCAATATCTCATGTGATCCAGTACAGTTGAATATTGTACTGAAAGTGAAAACCAGAGTGGTTGTATATGGACATGGAGGAAGTAGGTTTCTTTTGAATTGCTTTCACAGAAAGTCTAAAATTTATTTGACAACTATATATATGAAATTTAAATGTAGTGTTGAGTGTATCAATACATTTTTTATTTAGTTTTAATTTTAAAAATTTGGACAAATATAAGCTTTTATCAGCCCCTCTAGCTCAATTTTATTCCTTTTTACTTATTTGTAATCTTCAAATAATTTGTTTTTCCCGTGTTGTTTATGGCTGTCAGACAAAAAACTGATCTGGTGACCATGATCTGTTGAAAAGCTCAGCCCAGAAGAACTGTAGGTCTGGACTGTTAAGACTTTTAATTTTTGGAGAGCATGTTTGCCCTGGGTTTTTTTTCTTTTTTCTTTTCTTTTGCTGTTGTAATATGCCCATCATTTTCTTTTTAAGTCTTGTGCCTTGAAACTCACCTTTCTTGTTGGACACTTCCTTTTTGAGGTCGTGATGTCTCGGGAGACGGATGTGGAGGCTCAGCAGTCCCATGGCAGCAGCGCCTGTTCACAGCCCCAAGGCAGCGCTAGCCAGTCCCAAGGCTTCTCACAGTCCCAGGGCACATCCAGCTCCTCTACCAGCACCATGCCAAACTCAAGCCAGTCCTCTCACTCCAGCTCTGGGACACTGAGCTCCTTAGAGACAGTGTCCACTCAGGAACTCTATTCTATTCCTGAGGACCAAGAACCTGAGGACCAAGAACCTGAGGAGCCTGCCCCTGCCCCCTGGGCTCGATTATGGGCCCTTCAGGATGGATTTGCCAATCTTGGTAAGACCCTTTGTTATACAGTATGAAGTTTTGTTCAGAAAAACAGTTACAGAAAGTCGTTGTGTTACTGGGTGGGTGTTTGGCATGTTGAACAAATAATTGAACATCATGCATGAACAAGCAATGAAAGCATAAATTTATTGACGTGGAAGGCAATTGAAGCTAAAGTACACATCACAGAATGGGCGCAGGCCTGAGCAAGTGGCTGCGGATCCCTGGTAGCAAAGCCTTCTGGGGTTCAAATACCCTCTAGAGGTCTCCCATTGGTTACATCCTATGTAAATGAAGGGCTGGCTCACAGCCAATTAGAGGCCAATCCAAGGCTGGTGTGGATTGGCAGCTTATGCAAATGAAGGTCCTAGAATGGACCAATCATAGGCTAGAAAGCAAGTTCTTTTTATTTAGTTCTAGGAAATTTTTTTTTTCTTTTTTTTTGAGACAGAGTGTTGCTTTGTCACCCAGATTGGAGGGGCTTGACTCACTGCAACTTCTGACTCCTGGGTTCAAGTGACGTCTCCTGTCTCAGCCTCCTGAGTAACTGGGATTATAGACACACACCACCACACCCAGCTAATTTTTGTATGTTTAGTCGAGATGGGGTTTCACCATGTTGGCCAGGCTGGTCTCACTCTTTACCTCAAGTGATCAGCCCACCTTGGCCTCCCAAAGTGCTGGGATTACAGGCATGAGCCATCGAGCTCGGCTGTTCAGGAAGTTTGCGTAAATTGGCAAATTCACAAAAACCCTATTTTCCTGCCTTAGTTAGTTGCAGCAGAATGCTTGATCAACTCTTGGAATGATTCTGGAGTTTGAAGGTGATAAAAGGTAAAACCGAAGAGGCAGTGTTGGATGTTGCACTGGCTGTTACCTGCTGTGGATTACCTTCATTTATTCTTTCAACAAATATTAGTTGAACATTTACAGTGTGCTGTCCATCCAAGGATCTGAAGGTAGCTTTGGACCCTTTCCCTAGAAAAATGCAGATTCACGTAAACTTGCAAACATCACCTAATCACAAAAGCTTCACCAGTTACCCTCTGCTGTGGTTTGCCATGGCTTCAGAGAATCAGAGCTGTTCAGAATGGAGATGGCTATTTGTTGACACTTGTTGTTTGTTCTTATCTGAAAATGGCCAACCTTGTGATTTAAATATGTTGACCCTTTCTGACACTTCCTGATTTCAATGGTAAGTCTTCCTTATGCGTATTTTAAAATTGCCAGGCACTAATCCCAGTACTTTAGGAGGCCAAGGCGGGAGGATCAGTTGAGGCCGGGAGATCGAGACCAGCCTGGGCAACATGGCAAAACCCTGTCTCTACTGAAAATATAAAAATTAGCCAGGTGTGGCGACAGGTGGCTGTAATCCCAGCTACTCAGGAGGATGAGACATGAGAATCACTTGAACCCAGGACAGGGAGGTTGCAATGAGCCAAGATTGTGCCACTGCACTTCAGTCAAAATATAGTGTTTTTTTTCCTTTCTCTTACATTAAGATGACCTCTTCACTAAACAAATTTGAAACTGGCTTTAATAGGATAAAATGTATTAATATAAAGAAATTAAGGACTGATGTATCATTTTGTGTTTTGTCACCCAACATCCTTGTTTTATTTCATGTCCAATTTTGATGTCTTGAAAAAACTGTACAAAATGGAGAAACAGTATACCTGCATTCCACATATACAACTTTAAATTTAGAAGTGGACACTTGAAGCTATATTTTACCCATTTAAAATATATTTTTCACTTTGAGAGGCCAAGGCAGGTGGATCACCTGAGGTCAGGAGTTTGAGACCAGCCTGGCCAACATGGGGAAACCCCATCTCTATTAAAACTACAGAAATTAGCCGGATATGTTGGTGGGTACCTGTAATCCCAGCTGTTTGGGAGGCTGAGGCAGGAGAATTGCTTGAACTTGTGAGGTGGAGGTTGCAGTGAGCTGAGATCACGCCACTGCACTCCAGCCTGGGTTGAGACAGAGTAGACTCTGTCTCCAAAATAAATAAAATAAAATAAAATAAAATAAAATAAAATAAAATGTGTATGAGGCTGGGGCGTGGTGGCTCACAATTGTAATCCCAGCTCTTAAGGAGGCAGAGGTGGGAGGATAGCTTGAGCCCAGGAGTTCCAGAGCTGCTGAGCAGTATGGCAAGACCTCGTTCTCCACAAAAAGTGGGGGAAAGAAAAGACAAGTAAACAAAAAGCCTGATAGGATGACCAGCATAAAGCATATGTTAAATAGAGGCTGTTTATTATTATTATTTTTGAGACGAGTCTTGCTCTGTCACCCAGGCTGGAGTGGAGTGGTGCGATCTTGGCTCACTGCAAGCTCTGCCTCCTGGGCTCAAGTGATTTTTCCTGCCTCAGCCTCCTAAGTAGTTGGGATTACAGGTACCCACCACCACGCCTGGCTAATTTTTGTATTTTTTTAGTAGGGATGGGATTTCACCATGTTGGCCAGACTGGTTTCAAACTCCTGACCTCAGGTGATCCACCCTCCTCAGCCTCCCAAAGTGCTGGGATTACAGGCATGAGCCACAGTGCCTGGCCTAGTTTTAGCTCTTAAGTTCAAGTAAAGTCCTTTATTCATTTTGAGTTGAATTTTATTTATTTGTTTTTTTTTTTTTAGACGGAGTCTCACTCACTCTGTCACCCAGGCTGGAGTGTCACCCAGGCTGGAGTGTAGTGACGCGATCTCGGCTCACTGCAATGTCTGCCTCCCGGGTTCAAGTGATTTTTCTGCCTCAGCCTCCTAAGTAGCTGGGATTACAGGTGCTCCCCGACATGCCCAGCTAATTTTTATATTTTTAGTAGAGATGGGGTTTCACTATGTTGGCCAGGCTGGTCTCAAACTCCTGACCTCAGGTGATCCGCCTGCCTTGGTCTCCCAAAGTGCTGGAATTATAGACGTGAGCCACTGTGCCTGGACTAATTTTTTTTTTTTAAGTACAATTTCCATTTTATTTTTCTCCAGAGAATAGTCTGTCTTCAGTCTTCAGTTCCTTACTTACATGGGTTTTGGTGGGGGTCGTGGGGCAGCACCCGCAGGTCTAAATCAGGGTGGTGGGGGTGTTCGGTTCTTGCGGGCTTCATGAAATCCATTCCTGACTACTTTGCTGTGCATTGCACAACTCACACAGTAATATAGCTTCACATACAGCTTGGGAAGCGCATAGGCATCAAAGCAGCTTGCTTCAGAAATCTCCCTGACTGCTGCAGCCTCCACTATATTTCAAATGACGAATTTCTTAATGGCCTTGTCCTTGGGCACACATTGGGAACAGTTCGTGGAGCGAATAGGCTGCATGTGGCCGAGGCTCTTTTTGGCAAGACCGTTGTTTCTTGTTTTCTTTGTCATCTTGGAGGCACAGACTGGAGAGGGGACGGCCTAATTATTTTATCTTTATTTTTTGTAAAGATGGAGTCTCGCCATGTTACCCTATATGATCTCGAACTCTTGTTGTCAACTGATCCTCCTGCCTCAGCCTCCCAAAGTGCTGGGATAAGAGGTGTGAGCCACCACACCCAGCCAGCCTTCAGTCTTTTATCACTAAGTATGATGTTAGCTATGGGTCTTTTCTTTCTTTTTTTTTTTCTGTAGTAGAGATCTGAAGACCAAGCTGTGGATGTTTCATGAAAGTTCTTTCTGGCTGGATGCTCTGACTCATAAACTCTGTAATCTCAGTGCTTTGGGAGCCTATGGCAAGAAAATTGCTTGAAGCCAGGAGTTGGAGACTAAAGTGAGCTTTGATTGCAGGCCACAGAGGAAGACTGTCTCTAAATTAAAAATAAATAAATAAATAAAATAAAAGCTCTTTCTTAGGTTGAAGGGATTTCCTCCTATTCCTAGTTCTATGAATATTTTTTATTATAAAAGGATGTTGAGTTTTGTCAAAAATTGTTTCTCTATTATCCTCTATTCTGTTGTTACTGTGTATTATATTGGTTGGTTTTCAGATATTAAACCAACCAAGCTTTCCTGGGTTAATTCTTATTTGATCATGTGTAATCTTTTTTATGTGCTGTTGGATTTAGTTTGCTTCTGTTTTGTTGAGGATTTTTGTGTCTCTATTCATAAGGGATATTGGTTTGTGGTTTTATTGTGATGTCTCTGTCTGGTTTTGGTATCAGGGTATTACTGGCTTCATAGATGAGTTGACAGTGTTCCCTCCTGTATTTCTTTTTTTTTTTTTTCTGTTTTTTTAAAGATGGGGTTTCACCATGTTGGCCAGGCTGGTCTTGAACTCCTGACCTCAGGTGATCCACCCACCTCAGCCTCCCAAAGTGCTAGGATTACAGGCATGAGCCACCGCACCCGGCCCCTCCTGTATTTCTTGGAAAAGTTTGAGAATAATTGGTATTAATTCTTAGCATATTTTGATAGAATTTAAAATAAAGCCAGCCATCTGTTTCTTTTTTTTATTTTTTCTTTTTCTTTATTTTTTTTTTTGAGACAGGGTCTTGCTCTGTTTCCTAGGCTGGAGTGCAGTGGCACGATCACATTTCACTGCAGCCTTGACCTCCCAGGCCCAACTCCTACCTCAGCCTCCCAAGTAGCTGGGACAGGCATGTGCCACCACACATGGCTAATTTTTTAATTTTGATAGAGATGGGATCTCCCTGTGTCACTCAAGCTAATGTGAGGCTATCTAGGACTGTACTTTTCTTTGTAGGGGATATTTTGATTATTCAGTCTTTTTTTTTTTTTTTGAGACAGAGTCTGTCACTGTCACCCAGGCTGGAGTGTAGTGGCACAATCTTGGCTTACTGCAGCCTCTGCCTCACAAGGTTCAAACGATTCTTGTGCCTCAGCCTCCAGAGTAGCTGAGACTACAGACGTGCGCCACCATGCCCGGCTAATTTTTGTATTTTTAGTAGAGATGCGGTTTCACCATGTTGGCCAGGCTGGTCTCGAACTCCTCATCTCATGATCCACCCGCCTCGGCCTCCCAAAGTGCTGGGATTACAGGCGTGAGCCACCTCACCTGGCCCTTTTTTTTTTTTGGTATTTTTAGTAGAGATGGGATTTTGCCATGTTGCCCAGGCTGGTCTCGATCTCCTGAACATAGGCAATCTGCCCATCTTTGCCTCCCAAAGTGCTGGTATTATCATTCAGTCTTTTCCCTTGTTATAGGTATATTCAGATTTTCTGTTTCTTCTTGTGTTAGTTTTGGTAGTTTGTATCTTTCCAGGAGTTTGTCCATTTCACCTATGTCATGTAATATTGTCACACAATTGTTCACATTATTCTTTTTAAATCATTTTTATTTCTGTCAGATCAGTAGTAATTACTTCTCTCATTCTGATTTTAGTAATTTGAGTCTTGTCTCTGTTTTTCTTGTTTAATCTGTCTTAAGATTTGCCAACTTGTTGATCTTTTTAGGTAATTAATTTGGATTTGTTAATTTTCTTTTTCTTTCTTTTTAGAGACAGGGTCTCACTCTTTCGCCCTGAAGTGAGTGGTGCAATCACAGCTCACTGTAGCCTCGACTTCCTAGGCTCAAGTGATCCTCCTTCCTCAGCCTCCCAAAGTACTGGGATTATAGGCATGAGCCATCGCATGCAGTCCATGTGTAGTTTTGATAGATCTTGCTAAATTGTCCTCCCTAGGCAATTATATACAATGTGTGTATAAATTATATTCTCACTGGCAATGCATGAGAGTACCCACTTTTTCGTACCTCTTGCCAGCACACAGTGATATGAAATTTTTGGATTTTTGCTAATCTAATAGGTAAAACATGAAGTGTTAATGTGTTTTTGATTTCTAAATTTTCTTATATTGAGTTAGCATGGCCACCTTTCATATGTCTGAGCCAGCTGCATTTCTGTTCCTTGTAAATTATCTTTTCATGTCCTTTACCCATTGTTCTACTGGACTGTGTATCTTTTTCGTTGGTTTATAGGAACTTAACATTTATTAGGGAAATTAGTACTTTTCCTGCTAGGAGTTGCTAATATTTTCTCTAGTCTGTCTTGCAATGAACATTTAATTGCCTGCCATGTGCAGTGTTCCAAGTGCTGGAGTTGTGCTGTTAAACAAGAGGTCTCCAGCTGCCCCCCTGGAGGTTATGTTCTAATGCGGGGAGGTGGGGAGAAAATATAAAAATAAGCAAAGTAATTACCAGTTGTGGCCCATACTCAAAAAGAAATACAACAGATTAACATTATGGTAGCAGGTGAGTAATGTTTATATAGAAAGCTAAATGAGATATGATAGTAGAGTCCAAAATGCAGATCGTATTATGTAGATAGTATCTATATAAAAGGCAAGGTGGAATGAGCCATTCGGGTAGTTGGGGAAGAAGTGCTAAGACCGCAAAGTAGGTTGAACCCAGCACTCTTGGGGTTAGTGAAAGGAGGCTGGTGGTGTTGGGTGTCATGAGCAAGGGGAGAGGGGTATGAGGTGGGGCTGGCATGGTGGCAGGGCCAGACCCTGAACATCTGATAGGCTGTGATGAAGTGTGCAGATTTTATGCTAAGTGTTGTGGAAAGCCTCAGGAAGGTAATAAGCAGGAAGTTACTGTATTGTCTGAGTCATTAAAAATTACTCAAGAACTTCTAATGGCTATTTGTTATTTCATGGTTATATATATATATGTGTGTGTGTGTGTATATATATATACATATAACATTATTAGATTATTTTATAATATATACAATATATATTTATAAAATATATTTTGCATATATTTGCATGTATATTATATATATACTGTATATTATATATTATATAAAAATAGTATGTTATAAATACATAATACGTTATTTTATATATAAATGTGTAATTGTATTTAAGGCAACTTATAAATATATATGTATAATGCAAATCACATATATAATAAACATAAAATAAATAAATATTTAATATATATATATTTGTTTATTTTTTTGAGAAAAGTCTTGCTGTGTTGCCCAGGCTAGAGTGCAGCAGCAGGCTCACAGCCCACGGTAGCATCAACTCCTCAGGCTCAAGTGATCCTCCTGCTTCAGCCTCTTGAGTAGCTGCAGCTATAGGCATGCACCACCATATCTGGTTAATTTTTTGAAACAGGGTCAGGCCAGGTGCGGTGGCTCACACCTGTAATCCCAGCACTTTCGGAGGTCGAGGTGGGCGGATCACAAGGTCAGGAGATCAAGACCATCCTGGCCAACATGGTGAAACCCCATGTCTCCTAAAATACAAAAAATTAGCTGGGCATGGTGATGGATGCCTGTAGTCCCAGCTACTTTTGAGGGGGCTGAGGCAGGGGAATTGCTTGAATCCAGGAGGCAGAAGTTGCAGTGAGCCAAGATTTCGCCAGTGCACTCCAGCCTGGTGACAGAGCAAGACTCTGTCTCAAAAAAAAAAAAAAAAAGAAGCAGGGTTTCATTCTGTCACCCTTAGGCTAGTGTGCAGTGGCGCTATCTCAGTTCACTGCAGCCTCAACCTCCCAGGCTTAAGCGATCCTTCCATCTCAGCCTCCTGAGTATCTGAGACCACAGGGACCCACCACCACACCCTGCTAATTTTTTATTTTTTGTAGAGGTGGGGTTTCACCATGTTGCCCAGGCTAATTTTTAAGTTTATGGTAGAGATGGGTGCCCCCTATGTGCCTACGCTGGTCATGAACTCCTTGGGTCAAGCCATCCTCCTGCTTCAGCCTCTCAAAGTGCTGAGATTACAGGTGTGAGCCACTGCCCCCGGCCATGTGATTATAGATAAACTGCCATTGGTTAAACTTGTTGGTAAATGTTGTTTTTTGTCTCCTAAATTTTAATGTTATAAAATCTTGATAAACAGATTCATCATTCTGATTGCCTTCTTAAGCTATTTTCCTACAAGTAGCATTTATGAGCAATTTTTAAACATGTTTGATACATGAAATTCAACAGCCCTCTGATGCATGCTTTTGTATTACAGAATGTGTGAATGACAACTACTGGTTTGGGAGGGACAAAAGCTGTGAATATTGTTTTAACGAACCACTGCTGAAAAGAACAGATAAATACCGGACATATAGCAAGAAACACTTTCGGATTTTCAGGGTAGGTGACAAATACCCACGTATTTAGGAGAGCTGGTAATCTATTCATTGCTTTTAGGTATTTTCCCACTATAAATCTTTGCTTTTAAAAGTTTGAAATACAATGTTCTCTATTTTAGGAAGTGGGTCCTAAAAACTCTTACATTGCATACATCGAAGATCATAGTGGCAATGGAACCTTTGTAAATACAGAGCTTGTAGGGAAAGGAAAACGCCGTCCTTTGAATAACAATTCTGAAATTGCACTTTCACTAAGCAGAAATAAAGGTAATATCATCTTATGGTTACTGAATTTTTTTTTTTCACTCCCACATAGGAGGAAAATTTGTCATGTCCTTACTGAGTATGGTTTAAGTGAGTAACAATGAGTAAGTTAGCATTCAAGATTCAACTTCTATGTCATAGTTGCATTATTAAATTATGAAAAAGTTCCATCCAGACAGATTTGTTTTGTTTTGTTTTGTTTTTGAGATGAAGTTTTTCCCTATTGCCCAGGCTGGAGTGTAGTTGTGCAATCTCAGCTCACTGCAGCCTCCACCTCCCGGGTTCAAGTGATTCTCCTACCTTAGCCTGCCGAGCAGCTGGGATTACAGGTGCCTGCCACCACGCCCAGCTATTTTTTCGTGTTTTTAGTAGAGACAGGATTTCACCATGTTGGCTAGGCTGGTCTTGAACTCCTGACCTTGAGGTAGAGGTTGTAGTGAGCCGAGATCACACCACTGCGCTCCAGCTTGGGCAACAGAGTGAGACGCTCTCCAAAAACAACAACAACAAAAATTTTTTTTAAACTTTTGTTTAGGTACAACCCAAATAATGGAGAAAAAAGGGATTTTGTTTAGAAAAATGCTATTTACCTAACTTTACAAATATGTTCAATGTACTTTGCACTACAAAATACTTAATACCAGATATGTAAAGGTATAAATGGCTGAGAGATGATAATACCAGTGTGGTGATACTGATGGCCTGATTTTCACTGGGACATTTATTTGCCTAGACGATTTTTCTAGGCTCAGACTGATTGCTTTCTGATTCTGGGCCTGTGGAAATCTGCATGGGCATTTTATACTGGTGTAATTGATTAATCTTCTGAGGTCAGGGAATATAAATAATGTTGTGTTATGGATTTCCTGCACTACCATTAGAGTGATGCTTATAGTTCCATTAAAGCATGAAATTTGACTATCATTTATTTCTCTCAAGGGTTTTACAATACATATTAGCTTACTGAACTGATTTCCTTAAGTTTACATGATAAATGTAGTAAAGAATTGTCTTATATTCCACATGACTATTAAATTTTAGAATCAGTGGTCTTCTCTTGTGAATAAATTAATGAAACCCATTTTTACTCTTTTTTTCCTTAGTTTTTGTCTTTTTTGATCTGACTGTAGATGATCAGTCGGTTTATCCTAAGGCATTAAGAGATGAATACATCATGTCAAAAACTCTTGGAAGGTAAATTATTTTCTTATATAACTGCACTTCATTTTTTCCCTATACATTTGTGATTGGTAGTTTCTCATTTCTGATTTCCTTCCTTCCTTCCTTCCTTCCTTCCTTCCTCCCTCCCTTTCTTCCTTCTTTCTCATTCTTGCTCTCTTTCTCTCTCTCCCTCTCTCCTTTCCTTCCTTCTTTCTCACTCTTGCTCTCTCTCTCTCCTTCCTTCCTTCCTTCCTCTCTTTTTTTTTTTAATTTTTTTTTTACAAATATGGAACGCTTCACGAATTTGCGTGTCATCCTTGCGCAGGGGCCATGCTAATCTTCTCTGTATCGTTCCAGTTTTAGTATATGTGCTGCCGAAGCGAGCACTCCTTCCTCTCTTTCTTTCTCTCTCTCTCTCTTTCTTTCTCTTTCTCTCTCTCCTTCCGTCCCTCCTTCTCTTCTCCTCTCCTCTCTTCTGTTCTCTTTTCTCTTCTTCTTTTCCTTTCTTTTCTTTTACTGAGTTTTGCTCTTGTTGCCCAGGTGGGAGTGCAGTGGCATGATCTTGTCTCATTGCAACCTCCGCCTCCTGGGTTTGAGCGATTCTCCTGCCGCAGCCTCCCCGAGTACCTGGGATTACAGGCACATTCCACTACGCCCAGCTAATTTTGTATTTTTAGTAGAGGCAGGGTTTCTTCATGTTGGTCAGGCTGGTCTTGAACTCCTGACCTCAGGTGATTCGCCCATCTTGGCCTCCCAAAGTGCTGGGATTACAGGCATGAGCCACCACACCCTGCCATTCATTGTTTATTTATTATTATTATTTTTTTAAATAGATTTTTGCTCTTGTTGCCCAGGCTGGAGTGCAATGGCGCGATCTTGGCTCACTGCAACCTCTGCCTCTCAGGTTCAAGCGATTCTCCTGCCTCAGCCTCCTGACTAGCTGGGATTACAGGTGTGCACCACCACGCCCAACTAATTTTGTATTTTTAGTAGAGACAAGGTTTCTCCATGTTGGTCAGGCTGGTCTTGAACTCCCGACCTCAGGTGATCCGCCTGCCTTGGCTTCCCAAAGTGCTGAGATTTTTTATTTTTATTTTTGTGAGTTATTGCATACAGTCATTTTAATGTATTTTTATCTTATTTCTTCATTTTTTATTTTTATTATTTTAGAGACGGGGTTACACCATGTTGGCCAGGCTGGTCTTGAACTCCTGACTGCAGGTGATCCACCCACCTCAGCCTCCCAAAGTGCTGGGATTACAGGCATGAGCCACAGTGCCCGGCCTAATTATTTCTTTGTGAGACAGGGTATTGCTCTGTTACCCAGGCTGGAGTGTAGTGGCATGATCAGAGCTCACTGTGGCCTTGATTTCCCTGGTCAAGGGAGATCAGGCATTCAGCACCATGCACAGTTAATGTGTGTTTTTGTTTTTTAGAGATGAGGTCGTGCTGTGTTGCCAGGGCTGCTCTTGAACTCCTGGGCTCAAGCTATCCTCCTGCCTCAGCCTCCCAAAGTGCTGGGATTACTGGTGTGAGCCACACCCAGCCAAGTATTCCTTTTTTTATTTCCTTTTTTTCGTGTGTGTGTGTGTGTGTGTGTGTGTGTATGTGTGTGTTTGTGAGAGAGTCTTGCTCTGTTGCCCAGGCTAGAGTGCCGTGGCACAATCTTGTCTCACTGCAACCTCCATCTCCTGGGCTCCAGTGATCCTTCCACCTCAGCCTCCCAAGTAGCTGGGACTGTAGGCTTGTACCACCATACCTGGCTAATTTTTGTATTTTGTGTAGAGATGGGGTCTCGCCATGTTGCCCAGGCTGGTCTTGAACCCCTGACATCAAGCAATCCACCTGCCTTGGCCTCCCAGTGTGCTAGGATTACAGGTGTGAGCCACTGCGCTTCGCTGGGTGTATAGTATTTCATTATGTATATATACACCACATTTACTTTGTTCATTTGTTGATGGATGCTTAGGTTGCTTCCCTATCTTGGCTATTTTGAATCCTGCTGAAATGAACATGGGAGTGCAGATATCTCTTCAGCATACTGATTTAAATTTTTTTTTGGATATATGTCTAGAAGTTGGATTGCTGGATCATATGGTAATTATAATTTTAGTTTTTTGAGGAACCTTCAGACTATTTTCCAAAATGGCTGTACTAGTTTACATTGCCACCAGCAATTTACCAGGGTTCTCTTTTCTTCACATCCTCTTCAACACTTGTTAATATTCATCTTTTTCATAATCGCCATTCTAACAGGCTTGAGGTGATATGTCATTGTGGTTTTAATTTGCATTTCCCTGTTCATACATCATGATAGGTATATTATTGATGTGTTTGATAATGATTAATTAAAATTAAGTCTTTTGCCTCATGAATTTTATTGGTGATAACTTTTTAAAGGTGACGTTACTGAGATATAATTTATATACCATATAATGTACCCATTTAGAGGGCAATTTAGTGATTTTTAGTGTATTCACAGAGTTGTGAAGCCATCACCACAATCAATTTTGGTATTTTTTTTATCACCTCCCAAAAAATATGGTTACTGTATTTCTGTGCTGTTGAGAATTTTTGTCATCTTGGGATGTGAAGTGAAACCTACAATTGAACGTAACTTGGGTTAAAGTTCTCAAAAATTTTGGACTCAGGACTCCTCACATTCTTAAAAATTATTGAGGACTCCAAAGAGCTTTTGTTTATGTGGCTTAAATCTATTGATATTTACTGTATTAGACGTTAAAATTGAGATTTGTTTTTTTTTGTTTTAAGTGAAGGTCTTACTCTTGCTCTGCAGTAGTTTGACCACAGCTCAGGGCAGCCTTTTTTTTTTTTCTGGCAGCCTTGATCTCTCAGGTTCAAGCAATCGTCCCACCTCAGCCTCCCGAGTAAATGGGACTACAGGCATGTGGCACCACACCTAGCTAATTTTTATTTTATTTTATTATTATTATTTTTGAGACAGACTTTTGTTCTTGTTGCCCAGGTTGGAGTGCAGTGGCGTGGTCTCAGCTCACTGCAACCTCCGCTTCCTGGGTTCAAGTGATTCTCCTGCATCAGCCTCCAAAGTAGCTGAGATTACAAGCGCCCGCCACCACACCTGGCTACTTTTTTTGTATTTTTAGTAAAGATGGGGGTTTCACCATGTTAGTCAGGCTGGTCTGGAACTCCTGACCTCAAGTGATCCACCTGCCTTGGCCTCCCAGAGTGTAATCCCAGAGTGATTACAGGTGTCAGCCACTGCACCTGGCCCTTTTTTTTTTTTTTCAGTTGTAGAGATGAGGTCTTGCTATGTTGCCTAGGCTTGTCTCTAACTCCTGGGCTCAAGTCATCCTCCTGCCTCAGCCTCTCAAAGTGTTGGGATTTTAGGTGTGAACCACTGCACTTGCCTAAGACATTTTTATATGAATTCATTAAGTAAACTTGCTACATGTTAAGATGAGTAACATTTTTTATGAAAAATAATTACTAAAAAGATTAGTGAGAAGAGAGGCACTGTTCGACAATTTTCAAATTTTTTTGACATCTGGTTAGTTAGAACATGGCTAGATTCTGATATTTGCTTCTTCATTCAGTCTATTATGATGTCACCTGCCATGTAGCCTCTGGAAAACTCCATATTTATGAGCTAATACGAATGGAAAACACAAATAATGTGTTAGTATTACTCTGAACATAGTTTGGCTTTTTGGATGCCCTGCAAAGTCTTGGGGTCCTTGGGGTTATCCAATCATACTTTGAGAACCATTTCTTTAGGAAAAGTATCAGGGTATTGTATTGTTGCTACATTACAAAATGCTCTTCATCCCCCTTCCCTTCTCACAAAGATCTTTCTACTGATATTTTTGGAAACATGAAAGTATAAAGTACATAAAAGTAGTGTGGCTGGGCGAGGTGGCTCACGCTTGTAATCCCAGCATTTAGGAAGGCCGAGTCGGGTCGATCACCTGAGGTCAGGAGTTCGAAACCAGCCTGACTAACATGGTGAAACCCCGTCTGTACTAAAAATACAAAAAATTAGATGGGCGTGGTGGCGGGCGCTTGTAATCCTAGCTACTTGGGAGGCTAAGGCAGGAGAATCGCTGGAACCTGTGAGGCGGAGGTTGCAGTGAGCTGAGATCACACCACTGCACTCCAGCCCGGGCGATAGTACGAGACTCTCTCAAAAAAAAAAGTACATAAAAGGAAATAATCATCCATATTCCTGCAACATAGAGTTAAGCCCAATATCCCTCTTTATCATATGGGAGAAATTTTAGTTTATTGATACTGAATTCCATAACTGATTGTGTTTTCATATTTGCACTGGTTGCTTGGAATCTCACTGTCAAGCTCTTTCTTTTTTTTTTTTTTTGAGATGGAGTCTTGCTCTGTTGCCAGGCTGGAGTGCAGTGTTTCAATCTCGGCTCACTGCAACCTCTACCGCCCAGGTTCAAGCAATTCTCCTGCTTCAACCTCCCGAGTAGCTGGGACTACAGGCGTGTGCCACCACTCCCAGCTAATTTTTGTATTTTTTAGTAGAGATGGGGTTTCACCATGTTGGCCGGGATGGTCTCGATCTCTTGACCTCGTGATCCACCCACCTCGGCCTCCCAAAGTGCTGGGATTACAGGCATGAGCCACTGCGCCTGGCTGTCAAACCCTTTCTTAAGAAATGTATGGGCTGGGTGTGGTGGCTCACGCCTGTAATCTTAGCACTTTGGGAGGCTGAGGCGGGCAGATTACCTGAGGTCCGGGGTTTGAGACCAGCTTGGCCAACATGGTGAAACCCCGTCTTTACTAAAAATGTAAAAATTAGCCAGTGTGGTGGTGCATGCCTGTAATCTCAGCTACTCGGGAGGCTGAGGCAGGAGAATAGCTTGAACCTGGGAGGCGGAGGTTGCAGATCATGCCACTGTACTCCACCCTGGGGAAAAGTTAGACTCTGTCTCAAAAAAAAAAAAAAAATGTGTGAGGCTGGGTATGATGGCTCATGCCTGTAACCCCAGCACTTTGGGAAGCTGAGGTAGGTGTATTGCTTGAGTCCAGGAGTTTGAGACCAGCCTGGGCAACACGGTGAAACCCTGTTTCTAGAAAAAACAGAAACAGTTAGCTGAGCGTGGCGGGCTGTACCTGTAGTCCCACCTACCTGGAAGGTAGAGGTGGGAGGATTACCTGAGGCCAGGAGGTAGGTGATAGAGTGAGAGCAGGTCTCAGGAGAGAAAAAAAAGAAGAAATGTATGAAATTCAATGTTTTTCTGAGGGAAGATTTAATAAAAATCCTCTAATTTGTGGCAGATGACAGAAACTCAACTCAAATGAGTCAGGTAAGAGAAAAAATGTACTGGCTTTTGTAACTGGGAAACAGAGAGGCAGGCGGGGAATGGTGGGTCACTCCTGTAATCCTGGTACTGTGGGAGGCTAAGGTGAGTGGATTACTTGAGGTCAGGAGTTTGAGACCAGCTTGGCTGACATAGTGAAGCCCCTTCTCTACTAAAAATATACAAATTAACTGCGTGTGATGGCACACACCTGTAGTCCCAGCTACTTGGGAGGCTGAGACAGGAGAATTGCTTGATCCTGGGAGGCCGAGGTTGTAGTAGGCAGAGATGGCACCATTGCACTCCAGCCTAGGTGACAAAGCGAGACTCCATCTCAAAATAAACAAAATCAGGCAAATCTTACTTCAGGCATGGCAGGATCTAGGAGGTCATTAGGCTTTACTCTCTGGTCTTTGAGTTTTGGTGGTCTGTTTGACTTTATTGTTGACTGCATCTAAGAGCTCCCACAGTGTCACCAGGGCTCTAGCTCCATCTATTGAATCAGCTGTTTGTTGCCTTACTATAGAATTGTTCTCTCCATGTGGCAGGAAAAATGGCTACCAAGGGCTGCAGACTGATATTTTCTTTGTCTAGAAACTATAGCAGAGAGGCTGGACGCAGTGGCTCATGCCTGTAATCCCAGCATTTTGGGAGGCCAAGGCGGGCGGATCACGAAGTTGGGAGATCGAGACCATTCTGGCTAATACAGTGAAACCTTGTCTCTACTAAAAATGCCAAAAATGAGCTGGGCATGGTGGCACGTGCCTGTAGTCCCAGCTACTCAGGAGGCTGAGGCAGGAGAATCACTTGAACCCAGGAGGCGGAGGTTACAGTGAGCCGAGATGGAGCCACTGCACTCCAGCCTGGGCAACAGAGTGAGACCTTGCCCATTCTTAAATTGTAGGTTGGTTGTTTTTATTGTAGAGTACTAAGATTTCTTTATCTATTCTGGATATAAGCCCTTATCAGATATATGGCTTTCGGCTGGGCGGCTTGGCATGGTGGCTCACACCTGTAATCCCCACACTTTAGGAGGCCGAGGAGGGCGGATCACCTGAGGTCAGGAGTTTGAGAGTAGCCTAGCCAATATGGAGAAACCCCATCTGTACTAAAAATACAAATTTAGCTGGGCATGGTGGTGCATGCCTGTAATCCCAGCTACTCGGGAGGGTGAGATAGAAGAATTGCTTGAACCCGGGAGGTGGAGGTTGCGGTGAGCCGAGATTGCACCATTGCGTTCCAGCCTAGGCGAGAAGAGCAAAACTCCATCTCAAAAAAAAAAATAAAAACTACAAACAACAACAAAAAAGGTAAACCAAATTATCATGTGACCCAGAAATTCTCCTCCTATGTGTATAAATTTCCCAATTTTAAAAACAAGTGTTCAGGCCAGGCATGGGCTCACACCTATAATCCTAGCACTTTGGGAGGCTGAGGCGGGTGGATCACTTGAAGTCAGGAGTTTGACCAGCCTGGCCAACATGGTGAAATTCTGTCTCTATTAAAAATTTTTAAAAATTAGTCTCTATTAAAAAAAATTAGCTGAGTAGGGTGGCACACACCTGTAATCCCAGCTACTAGGGAGGCTGAGGCATGAGAATTGCTTTAAGCAGTGAGCTGAGATCGTGCCACTGCACTCCAGCCTGGGTGCCGGATCCAGCCTACATCTCAAAAAAATATGAAGAAAACAAGAAACCAAGTGCTCAAAGACTTTTACATGAATGTTCATAGCATCTCTAGTCACAGTGAAGAAGTCGAGTTTATCTATTTTTCTTTTGTTGCTTATGCTTTTGTTGTCATATGAAGAAGCCATTTACAAAAGGTAGAAACAACCCAAATAAATGTCCATCAGAAGGTGAATAGATAAGCGAAATATGATATTTCCGTATAATGGAATATTATTCAGCTGTAAAAAGGAATGAAGTGCCACAGATGTTATGGCATTACCCTAAATGAAAGAATCCAGACACGAAAAGCGACATGTCGTATGATTTCATCGATATGAAATATTCAGAATAGTCAAATCAAGAGAGAGAGAAGGCAGACTAGTGGTTTCCAGTGGCTGGGGGCTGAGGGCTGGGGACAAGGTAAAGTGAGGAGTGACTGCTTGATTGCTTAAAAGGCACAGGGTTTCCATTTGAGCTAATGAGAAAGTTTTGGAATTAGATGCTGGTGGTTGTAAACATGGGCAGTGTACTTAATGCCACTGAATTGTACACTTTAAAATGATTACAATGGTAAATTTTGTGTTAGTGTATTTAACACAATAAAAAAGATGTCTTGGTAAACCTGTCACCTCACCCCTTCAAAATCCACAATAGTTAAAATAGTCCACTTCATAATAGGTAATGGATGCTGTAGTGGCCATTATCTTGGGCTGACCCAAGCTTTGGAGGACAGATCCTACTCAGGATTAAGTGTGTTCTGGGTGATAGCTTGGATAACATTCCTCCCCTATGAGTAGTATCCCAATTAACTGCAAATCTCTCTGAAAGGTTGCTGATAGTAGGCTAATTGTATAATACTTTTGGTTTCTTAGGTAATCTGATTTGATTTAAAGTGCAATTCATGCTGTCAACTGCTTATGCACTTCCTTTGAAGACAGAAAACAAGAAGGAAAGAAATGTATCCATTAAAGTCATTCATTTGCAGAGTCTGTTTACCGTTAATTGTTTAGGGCACTCATTTTTGACCAGGGAGGACTGTTTCTAGTTAATGTTTTTCTGACCTTTCAGATAAGTAATTTCTCTCACATTTTTCTCTTAGTATCTTTCTGGGAATTTCACAATCCAGGGCTGCAGTAAGACTCATGTTTGTATCACTCAGCTCAAAAGTGGAATTTGGAGCTGACTTAGTGTTGTTGGCTGTTAAGCCCTTGACATTTTACATTGGTGAAGTTCCACTGTGTCCTCTGCAAACAGGGACAATGGAAGGGTTGTTATATGAAATGTCTATAAATTGTAATACTTGAAGCATTACAGCGGACTCAGGAGTGGTGGGTCTCATAATTAAAAACATTCAGACAATCACTGTCTTTGTTTTTCCCTCTAGTGGTGCCTGTGGAGAGGTAAAGCTGGCTTTTGAGAGGAAAACATGTAAGAAAGTAGCCATAAAGATCATCAGCAAAAGGAAGTTTGCCATTGGTTCAGAAAGAGAGGCAGTAAGTACCAGTAAAAGGCTGCTCACCTTGTGTTGACACTTCATAACTTCCCAAAATAATCTTAGATTGATGATCTTCAATCTCAGGAACAACTCCCTGCTTAGATAGCTGAATTTGTGAGTATCAAAGAACATGGAAAATTTGGGGGCATCTTTGATTAATCTAGAAACTTTTACTTATAGACAATTTGGTTCCACAAGTATTTAATTGTACATAATAATGAGCCTAGCGGGAAGTTTTTTTTTTCTCCTTCCAAGTTGAAAGTTGTTACAAGATTGTTTTTACAATAAATGACAGGAAATTAGAGAAAAAAATTCAGCCATAATCCCCACTGTAACCCTACAGCTGTTTTCAGTTTTCCTTTTCCTCTTAGTTTTTGTTCAGATGAAATCGTGTTTTTAGATGGTTGAAATCATCTTGTATATACAGTTTTGTTTTTTGCTTTTCCACAAATGCATTATGGCAAAAACGTTTCCCTAATACATCCTTTTTGATGACTGAGTTTTCATATCATTTACTTTACTGTAATTTATTTAACAATTTCTCTGCCTGATCACTTAGGTAATTTATTATTCTTTGCTGTTCTGGGTAATATGGCATTGAGTATCCTTGGTTCATGGATTAGCCATAGATTTTTTAAATTTTAATTAAATCATTGACATAGTCTTTCTTTATAGCAGCCATTTACTCTACTACTTTTTTGTAATCCACATTTACTGTGTGGGAGAGATGGCCAAATGCATTGGTCTTTCCACATGTAACTCAACAAAGTAATGTAAAACACAGCCCCTAATCACATTTTCCTTTGTGGCCAGCTGTTTCTGGCTATTATACTTTCACATTCTTTAAAGATCAATTTTTCCCCCCTAGACAATGCCATTCTCACATGGCAAGAGGAATTTCCTTTTTCTGTTCACTGTGTTATAGATCTTTTCCCCTGCGATTCTAAGATTTGTTTCCCATTTTGAGGAGAAGAAAATACCAATTAGATTGTTAAAAACTGGGAGTAAAATTTTACTTTTTGATTTCATTCTTTGAATCAGATTGGACTCTTTGTGATCATTTTATTAGCAGAATATGCCCTGACTTGGTAATGAGTTTAGCGGCTTACAGGAAGAGGCAGGCTCTTAAAATTAAACATCTGGGTTTCTTAGCTGAAGTTCATTTTATATAAATATGTAATTCTATCTCCTCTTTGCTTGTGGAGGGTGTAGCCCAGGAAGTTGAGTTACTTGATTCATCCTTTTGGAATTGTAACAGAACAACTTTAGTACCCTGAAGCCTCCTCTTGTCAGAGTTTCAGAAAATATGTGAGCCTGCTGTTGAAGTTGGAACCTTTATCTGCTCTATTAGTAGAAATTTGACTTAACATTTTCCTTATACAGTTTAATTGAACACCTTCTTGTCCATGTTTTTTGTTTATCATTTTAATGAATGTAAATAGCTCCATAGCTAGTAAGTAGGGTTGACTAATTAAACATGAACACAGTGGAAACACACTTGTTTCTGACTGTGGAGACTGGGGCAAGTGCATTCTGTCTTCTGAGCCTTGGTTGCCCCATCTGTAAGATGGGAATAATTGTAGAATCCCCTTCAGCTGGGGATTCTGAGGCTCATGAGACATGATCTCTGTAAATAAAGAGCTTGGCACAGGGCCTGGCATTTACTGAATGCTTACTATTTGCCAAGCATTTTGCAAAGTTTTTTTAGGTGAGGTATTTAAGTCATTGACCTCTGGGCTTTGATTTCTTTGTACGAATAGAGCTAGGTTTGGAACTCAGGCAGCCTTTATTTAGTAAACTAAGTTTAACTGTAAATTTGTTTTAAATATTGGCAATTATTATTATTAATAAACTCTTTTTCTGTTTATCAAAGGACCCAGCTCTCAATGTTGAAACAGAAATAGAAATTTTGAAAAAGCTAAATCATGTAAGTATTATAAGATATGATCCATACTTAGGCTTATTTATCTTAAAATATGAGAGGAGTATAAAGCCTTTCAGTATAATAAAGCTAATACTGGCTGGGTTTGGTGGCTCACACCTGTAATCCTAGCACTTTGGGAGGCTAAGGTGGGTGGATCACCTGAGTCAGGAGTTTGAGACCAGTCTGGCCAACATGGTGAAACCCCATCTCTACTAAAAATACAAAAATTAGCTGGGCATGGTGGCACATGCCTGTAATCCCAGCTACTCAGGAGGCTGAGGCAGGAGAAACACTTGAACCCGAGAGGCAGAGGTTGCAGTGAGCTGAGATCATGCCACTGCACTCTAGCCTGGGCAGCCAAGCAAGACTCTGTCTCAAAAAATAAAATAAAATATTAAACTGGGTTCTTTAACTTGTGTGTACATGCACACACGTGCCTAGCTGTCATTTAGCTGTGGAGAGTTTTACCCCAAAATATTGAGTGAACAATACTATATAAAGATTTCATGATTAAATAATTACATGATATTTCTTCTGAGTTAGTTCTTGACCAAAAGACATAGTAATTATTCTATCTCATAGACATTTGATCAACTGATTATATTGGAGAAGACAGTGCTAATTTTAGTAAATTTGGTTTAGTTATACCTGAAGTTTTAACACCTTTGAATGCCTTTCATTTGGAGTAATCCAAATAAATCCAAGGATATCCATTAAGTATGACAACATCTTGTTCTTATATCTGATTAAATGATGTCTGTGGCCTTGTTGGGTGTAAGTAGTTCTTTTTTTTTGAGACAGAGTCTCCCACTGTCACCCAGGCTGTAGTGCAGTGGCACGATCTCAGCTCACTGCAATCTCCGCCTTCTGGGCTCAAGCAATTCTCCTGCCTCAGCCTCTCGAGTAGCTGCGACTACAGGCGCGTACTACCATGCCCAGCTATTTTTTAAATATTTTTAGTAGAGATGGGGTTTCACCATGTTGTCCAGGATGGTCTCTATCTCCTGACCTCGTGATCCGTCCGCCTTGGCCTCCCAAAGTGCTGGGATTGTAGTTTTTTTTTTTTTTTTTTGAGACGGAGTCTCTCTCCCAGGCTGGAGTACAGTGGCGCGATCTTGGGTCATTGCAACTTCCACCTCCCAAGATCCAGCGATTCTCCTGCCTCAGCCTCCTGAGTAGGTGGGACTACAGGCACGTGCTACTATGCCTGGCTAATTTTTTGTATTTTTAGTAGAGATGGGAGTTCACCATATTAGTCATGATTGTCTTGATCTCCTGACCTCAGGTGATCTGCCTGCCTTGGCCTCCCAAAGTGCTGAGATTACAGGTGTGAGCCACCTTGCCCAGCCTTTCTTTCTTTTCTTTTTTGAGGTGGAGTCTGGCTCTGTTGCCCAAGCCAGAGTGTGGTGGCATGATCTCCACTCACTGCCACTTCCGCCTCCTGGGTTCAAGTGATTCTCCTGCCTCAGCCTCCCAAGTAGCTGGGATTACAGGCGTGAGCTCACGCCTGGCTGGGTGTATTTCTTACCTTTTTGTGCAGTGATGATTCTGTCTCAATGAAAAATGTGTCTCACTTTTAAAAAATGAGAAGAAAGGCTGGGCTCGGTGGCTCACGCCTGTAATCCCGGCACTTTGGGAAACTGAGGTGGGCAGATCATGAGGTCAGCAGATCCAGACCATCCTGGCCAACATGATGAAACCCCATCTCTACTAAAAATACAAAAAAGTTAGCTGGGCATGGTGGCACATACCTGTAGTCTCAGCCACTCGGGAGGCTGAGGCAGGAGAATTGCTTGAACCCAAGAGGCGGAGATTGCAGTGAGCCAAGATTGTGCCACTGCACTACAGCCTGGATGATAGTACGAGACTCTGTCTCAAAAAGAAAAAAGTGAAAAGAGAAATTAGAGGGTGGGCCTAATCTTATCTTGTTTTTTTTTGTTTGTTTTTTGGTTTTTTTTGGTTCTTTCAGTTTCTTCATTAATTCATGAGTGCCCATGAAAGCATAAGCTCATTAAGCACTGGCATTAAACTCAAGGCAAGACCTCTCTCCTGTTCAGCTAATGATGATCTTTTTCTGGTTTTTAATCTCCAAACAGCAAAAAGGTTTCTTCTCTGTTCTTCTACCTCTCCAAATCCCTAAAAAAAGTCAGTAGAAACTGAGGAGCAATTACTGTTGTTGATACTTCAACAGGTTCCTTTAGAGCTCAGTGGGTGGACCTGAAAACCCAGGAGAACCTGAGTGGCTAACCTTCCTGCTTGGCTTTCTTCTGTTTCTTTTGCAAATTCTTCTTCCCTGAATTTGCCAGGTCCTATTTCCAAGAGATTGGGAGTCTCTAACACACACAGACACACACACACACACACACACACACACACACACACACACGCACTCTCTCTCTTTCTTTCACTCTCTCTCACTCTCACTGTCTCTCTCTCTCTCTCTCTCTTTTAGAGACAGAGTCTCTCTCTGTCACCCAGGCTTCAGTGCAGTAGCACAATCGTGGTTCACTGCAGCCTCAAACTCCTAGGCCCAAGCAATCCTCCTGCCTCAGCCTCCTGAGTAGCTGGGATTACAGGAATGTACCACCATACCCTGCTGGGAGGGAGGAGCCCTCTAATTTTCTGGGGTAGGGTTGCATCAAACCTACCCTTAAGATAAACACAAATGCTCAGAGAATTTTCTCTGATGTCAGATGATCTTCAAACAACATTTATACAAATCTGGTGTCCAGTGCAATAGAGAAGAATTCAAAACCCTAAAAAGATTTCCAGATGTATCTGTTTGCAGTTTAACAGGGCCCATGGAACTCTTGGGAAATGAACATGGGCCCATGAGTGCATTTTGATGCTTGGGGACAATGAATAGAGTCTAGTGGCCTTTGGAGTCAGAGATTGATGTGGTCAGTTTTTGAACACTTACAGTGCCAGGCTGTCTTGTGGACCCAGGGAAGTGGTAAGCACAGATAGAGCTGTCCTTCCCTTCCCTCATGTGACTTTAGTCTAGTGTGTAGACAGACCTGGGTTCCCATCTCAGTACTGCTAAAGAAGCTGAGAAGTCATTTATGAGAAGTTCATTTTACTTATTGGAGCCCCTGTTTCCTCATCTGTACAATGAAGACAATAAGACTACTTATGTCACAAGGTCAGTGTGAGAATTTGGAGACTTGCTCTTAAAGCTTTTCAGCACAGACAACACACTTGGGGAGTGACAGAGATCATTAATTCCCTGAACTGCTTTCCCAGTATAACCTAAGTGGAAGGTATGGGTTAGTAGCTTCTGATTTCTGGTAGAGACACGTTCAGCTGTGACAGCCCTAGCCTGTGACCCTAGAGATAGTGGACACTAGAGGAGATAGTTCACACTGGTTCTGACTGTCAGGCACCTCTTCATGCTCTGTTAGCTCCAGACCCCACCCATTTTCAGATAGGTACTGACACTGCCCTTTATGAAGCCAACCAGAACCAAGCAGTTTCCATTTTTCCTTCTACCTGTTCCTTTTCTATGTGTGCCTTTTCTTCTTATTCTCCTTTATTTATCTATGTGTGTATTTACTTTTTTTGAGACAGAGTCTCCTTCTGTTTCCCAGGTTAGAGTGCAGTGGCATGATCTTGGCTCACCGCAGCCTCGGCCTCCGGGGTTCAAGTAATTCTCCTGCCTATCTTGAATGCTATGTGTACTGTCCCTTACTTTTTTAAAGCCACATATATATGTATCCCTAAATAATATAGTTTTTACTGCTTGTTTCTGAGCCTTATAAAAATGGTACGGATTGAGTGTCCCTTATCCTAAAAGCCTGGGACCAGAGGTTTTTGGATTTTGGATCTTTTTGGATTTTGGAATATTTGCATTGTACTTCCTGGTTGAGCATTCCAATTCCAAAAATCTCAAATCCAAAATGCTCCAGTGAGCATTTCCTTTGAGTGTTGTGTCACCTCTCAAACAGATATAGAGCCTGGCATGGTGGCTCATGCCTGTAATCCCAGAACTTTGGGAGGCTGAGGTGGGTGGATCACGAGGTCAGGAGTTCAAAACCAGCCTGGCCAAGATGGTGAAACCCTGTCTCTACTAAAAATACAAAAATTAGCCAGGTGCAGTGGCAGGCACCTGTAATCTCAGCTACTTGGGAGGCTGAGGCAGGAGAATTGCTTGAACCTGGGGGTGTGGGGGCAATTGTTGCAGTGAGTCGAGATCATGCCACCATACTCCAGCCTGGGCAACACAGTGAGACTCTGTCTCAAAAAAATTTTTGTATTTTTGTATGTGGGTTGCTCAACCTGTATCATACTCTTTGAAGTCTTTTGTGACTTGCTTTTTTCATTCAACATTATGCTTCCAAGACCCATCTATGATGGGAAAACTGGGCGTTCATTTGTTGCTATATAACAATCCATTGTGGGAAGGTTCCACTGGAGGATCTTAATAGAGTGATGAGTGAGTGATTAATATGATGAAATATACATTACAGGAAGATCAGTCTGGGAAGTTTTATCACTCTTGAGTCCAAAACAAAAAACCCTGATGGTTCTTTTCTCTTTAATTCTGATACAACTACAATCCTCCTCTGCTGGGGTGTGTGTCCCTGATGAATATGTACCAGATCTTTTATTTACCCACCGTGCTTAACTATCTACTATCTTTTGTATTATAAAAACAATAGGTGTGGTAGCTTATGCCTGTAATCCCAACACTATGGGAGGGGAGAGGGGGTGGATCACTTGAGGCCAGGAGTTTGAGATGAACCTGGCCAACGTGGTGAAACCCTCTCTCTACTAAAAATACAGAAATTAGGCCGGGTGTGGTGGCTCACGCCTGTAATCCAAGCACTTTGGAGGCCAAGGCAGGTGGATCACCTGAGGTCGGGAGTTCAAGACCAGCCTGACCAACATGGTGAAACCCCGTCTTAAAAAAAACAAAAACAAAAAAAACAAAAAAAACAAAAAAATACAGAAATTAGCTGGGTGTGGTGGCGCATGCCTATAGTCCCAGCTACTCAAGAGGCAGGAGAATCGCTTGAACCCAGGAGGCAGCGGTTGCAGTGAGCTGAGATCGTGCCACTACACTTCAGCCTGAGCAACAAAGTGAGACTCTGTCTCAAAAAAATAAAATGAGACTGTCTCAAAAAAAAGAAAGAAAGAAGAAAAATTAAAAAAAAACCACAATAGGTGTGCTAAGTATAAAATCATGATATTGTACAGGCATTTTAAAATGTGCAGTACTTTCTCTCTTACCCTCAGTGTTTTTCCATGCACCCTGCATTGATAAAAGAACATGAACTGTCATCCATAGGGGTATGTGTGTGTGTGTGTGTGTGTCTGTCTGTCTCTGTCTCTGTCTCTGTCTCTCTCTTGGACCCCCCGCCCCAAGTGTGTTTTAGAGTTCTTTTAAAATTAGAATTCTTCTCTTCCTTTGAAAAATCATAGGATCTTGTCCCATGGGGTCTAGTTGCCTAGAGTTTCCAGTTGCCTGGAGCTTAAATAATCCTTGTTTGGGAGCATGGTTGGGCTCCTACTTGACCACTTTTATTCATGCTACTTGTCAGTCTCCCTCAGGGTTCCTTAGGCTGTCCTTGAGTACCTTTGCTCTGGGGCAGTGAGGAAGCAGACTAGGAAGAGACCCAGCCTTCATTCCTAGCTAAAATCCTTGCATATGAAATATGAACTAGTCTCTCACCATCATGGCAGGGTGGAAAATTTCTTGCATGCTCTCACTGAGGAGTTGGCTAGATTCTGTCTGCCTTCTCCCTTGATTGAACTTTCAAGCCTCTGGAGGCAGGGGGCCAAATGCCTGGTCTTGGCCTCTCTGCCCCTCTGGGCAGATGTTCTAAGCTCTTGTGGTTTTCCTCTTGGGAGTTTCTCACTACTTTCCCTTTTTCTCCCCCTCTTCTTAGCCTTGCATCATCAAGATTAAAAACTTTTTTGATGCAGAAGATTATTATCTTGTTTTGGAATTGTAAGTAGTAAACTTTTTAAAATTTTCTGTTCTCTTTCAAATGCTTATGAAGCCACCAAAGAATCTAATGTAGGCTTACCTTTCTCATCCTGGGGGACCTCAACGTATGTATGTAGTAGTGGGGCCCACAAAGTCTGTGTATAGGGGGGTAATATTAATCCTAAAAACTCTCCAGTGTTTCCAAAGGTAGGTGGTATGGGATTCCAGGCCCTGGATCTGTGACCTGGGCTTGAATTCCACCCTGCAGGTGACAAGCTGACCACCCATGGGTGAGTTTATTTCATCTCTCTGAGTCTCATCTTCCTAGTGTTAACTGGGGATTGTAATGTACCCCCACATGCAGAGTCCTTGTAAGAATTAAATGTTGGCTGGGTGTGGTGGCTCACGCCTGTAATCCCAGCACTTTGGGAGGCCGAGGCGGGCAGATCACGTGGTCAGGAGTTCAAGACCAGCCTGACCAACATGGAGAAACCCCGTCTCTACTAAAAATACAAAAATTAGCTGGGCATGGTGGTGCGTGCTTGTAATCCCAGCTACTCCAGACACTGAGGCAGTAGAATTGCTTGAACTGGGAGGCAGAGGTTGCAGTGAGCCGAGATTGCGCCACTGCACTCCAGCCTGGGCTACAGAGTAAGACTGTCTCAAAAAAAGAAAAGAATTAAATGCTATGAGGGATGGAAATCCCCCAGCAGAGCAGCACCTGGCACATGTGTGTACTCACCATGGGGTGATATTGTTATAATTGGCTCACCATTAACTGTGGGTTTCCACATTCATGTATTCAACCAACCTCAGATAGAAAATACTTATGAAAAAAAAATGGATGGTTGTGTCTATACAGACATTTTTCTTATTATTTTCTAAACAGTACATTAGAACCACTATTTACATAACATTTACATTGTATTAGGTTTTGTAAGTAGTTTAGTGATTATATAAAGTATGCAGGGCCGAGCGCAGTGGCTCACGCTTGTACTCCCAGCACTTTGGGAAGCTGAGGTGGGCAGTCACCTGAGGTCAGGAGTTCAAGACCAGCCTGCCAACATGGTAAAACCCTATCTCTACCAAAAATACAAAAACTATCCAGGCGTGGTGGCGCACATCTGTGATCCCACCTAGTTGGGAGGCTGAAGCAGAATCACTTGGACCTGGGAGGCAGAGGTTGCAGTGAGCTGAGATTGTGCCACCATACTCCAGCCTGAGCCACAGAGCGAGACTCCATCTCAAAAAATAAAAAAAATAAAATATACAAGAGACAGCCTCGGTAATATGTTGAAACCCCATCTCTATCAAAAAAAAGCAACAACAACACATAAAAAATGAGCTGGGCATGGTGGCACACATCTGTAACCTCAGTTATTCAGGAGGCCAAAGTCAGAGGATCACCTGTGCTTGGGAAGTCGAGGCTGTAATGAGCCAAGATCGTGCCACTGCACTCCACCCTGGGCAACGGGAGTGAGACTGTCTAAAAAAAAAAGTATATGAGATGATATAAATAGATTATATGCAAATATAAGGGGCTTGAGGATCATGGATTTTGGTATCTGAGGGGGCTCCTGGAATCAATCTCCCATGGATACTGAGGGATGACTCTACTCTGAAATATCCACCTGGGTAGGCCTTTCTACCCAGGTCCTTTCAACCTAGGACCAGGTTGCATGGTGGCATCTGAGTATCGTTCTGTGTCTTGGTAGTTTATTTTAATGGCAATAATGTATTGTGTTATTTGGTATAATCAATAGCTTCCTGTCTCATTTCTGGAAGATGCCTGTCTTGATACCTGCTCCTGCATAAATATTAAGTGTTTCTGGGAGCAGCTGTTGTGGGAGGCACAGAATGTTTTGCTCCTGGCTGGCAAATGGTATCTATGCATGGTGATCATTAAGACTATATAGAAAACAGGCCGGGTGTGGTGGCTCACACCTGTGATCCCAGCACTTTGGTAGGCTGAGGTGGGTGGCTCCCTTGAGGCTAAGCATTCAAGGCATGCCTGGCTAACATGGCAAAACCTCATCTCTACTAAAAATATAAAACTTGGCCAGGTGTGGGGGGACATGCCTTTAGTTCCAGCTCCTTGGGTGGCTGAGGCACGAGAATCAGTTGAACCTGGGAGGTAGAGGTTGCAGTAAGCTGCAATGGACAGAGCAAGACTGTCTCAAAAAATACAAGCAAAAAGAAAATAGACTTTATGGTAAACGACAGCACTGATCACAGCAGTAGGAGAGCCTGGTTCGAGACGAGCCTGACCAACATGGAGAAATCCTGTCTCTACTAAAAATACAAAATTAGCCGGGCATGGTGGTGCATGCCTGTAATCCCAGCTATTTGGGAGGCTGAGGTAGGAGAATCATTTGAACCCAGGAGGTGGAGGTTGCGGTGAGCCGAGATAGTAGCTGATATTTATTAAGCACTGATTGTAATCTAAGTAATGCTGTAAGTACTTCACATAGGTTGACTCATTCTTCACAACAGTTCTGCAGATTACTTACAGGTTATAGGTGGGTTACTATGCTTAGCCCTACTTTAAAAGAAAGAAAATGCATCACAGATAGAATAACCTTGCCACACACCTGTGCCAGGAGCTTTTCCTACATCAGTTATTGCTTAATTTTTATAACAACCATCAAGGTAGATTGTATCATCCCCATTTTTTAGTGGTAGAAATAAGCTCAGCTATTAAACAAGTTAAATAGCTTGCCCAAAGTCCAAAAGCTGGGAAGTAGTAGAGTTGCGGTTCAGATCCTGGTTGTCTGTAAATTTCTTTTTGCTCTTCTACATCGGTCTCAGAATCATCTGTGGTGTGTGATAAAAATGCAAACTCCTGACTGGGCTTGATGGCTTACGCCTGTAATTCCAGCACTTTGGGAGGGCAAAGTGGGCAGATCACTTGAGGCCAGGAGTTTGAGACCAGCCTGGCCAACATGGCAAAACCTTGTCTCTACTAAAAACAAAAAATAAATACAAAAATTAGCTGGGCATGGTGGTGCATGCCTGTAATCCCAGCTACTTGGGAGGCTAAGGCGTGAGAGTCACTTGAACCTGGGAAGCAGAGTTTGCAGTGAGCCAAGATTGTACCACTGTACTCCAGCCTGGGTGACATCGAGGCTCTGTCTCAAAAGAAAAGCAGATTCCTGGGCCCCACCTGCAAGCTACTGAATCAGATTTTTAAAAGTTCCCCAAGTGCCTCCAATGCCTACTGCTTTCATCATTAGTTTCCAACTGGAACATCTGATTGTGAATAAGGCTTGTTACCTCATTAGTTTTAAAAATGGAATAAAAGTGAACAAAAATGTCAACTGTTTGCTTGTCTTAATGAGTTTGTTTTGTTTATTTTATTATCTTCTGTCCAAGTGTGTTTCCCCCCAGGAATGAACCCCTTGCTTTGCCTGTGTGTTTCAGGATGGAAGGGGGTGAGCTGTTCGACAAAGTGGTAGGGAATAAACGCCTAAAAGAAGCTACTTGCAAGCTCTATTTTTACCAGATGCTCTTAGCGGTACAGGTAAGAGAAGCCCTCAATTTTGACAGCTGAATTTCTTTTAGGTGAATTACTTCCAGAATTAGGCAGAAATCTAGGGACCATGGATTAAAACTGAGAAGAGAATCTGTATGTTTACTGTTCTCTTAGCAAAAACATCCTACTCCTTTCATTGAGATGAGAAAGCTCTCACTGGCCAGGTGTGGTGGCTCACGTGTGTAGTCCCACTTTGGGAGGCAAGGCGGGTGGATCACAACATCAAGAGACCAACATGGTGAAACACCATCTCTACTAAAAATACAATTAGCTGGGCATGGTGGTACATGCTTGTAATCCCAGCTACTTGGGACACTGAGGCAGGAGAATTGCTTGAACCTTTCAGTGAGCCAAGATTGCACCATTGCGATCCAGCCTGGGTCATATAGTGGAACCCCCATCTCTACAAAAAATAAAAATAGCCAGGCATGGTGGCGTGCACCTGTAGTCTTAGCCACTCTGGAGGCTGAGGTAGGAGAATGACTTGAGCCTGGGAGGTTGAGGCTGCACTGAGCTGCAGTTATGCCACTGCACTCCAGCCTAGGTGACAGAGTGAGACTTTTTTTTTGAGACGGAGTCTCACTCTGTTGCCCAGGCTGGAGTGCGGTGGTGTGATTTTGGCTCACTACAACCAGGAGAATTGTAACACCTCCTGGGTTCAAGCAATTCTCCTGGACTCAAGTGATTCTCCTGCCCCAGACTACCCAGTAGATGGGATTACAGGTGGTTGCCACCACACTGGGCTAATTTTATTTTTGTATTTTTAATAGAGATGGAGTTTCACCATGTTAGCCAGACTGGCCTCAAACTTCTGACCTCAAATGATCTGCCCGACTTGGGCTCCCAAAGTGCTGGGATTACAGGCATGAGCCACCATGTCCGCCCACAAGCGTTTTTTTTTAAAATTTTTAATTTTTGTGGGTACATAGTAGGTGTATGTGTTTATGGGGAACAATGCAAGCCCTTTTTAATGGTGGCTGTCACCTCAGTGTATTGCTCCCTTATTGGTTTATTCTGTTTATTTACATTGAGTAACCAATAATATTAACACGAATTCAGTTTGTGGATATGTGAAAATTTTGTTTCCTAAAAAAATATGGCCAGGCATGGTGGCTGATGCCTGTAATCCCAGCACTTTGGGAGGCTGAGGTGGGAAGGTCACTTGAGACCAAGAATTCCAGACCAGCCTGGGCAACATTGTGAGACCTTGTCTCTACCAAAAAAAAAAAAAAAAAGAATTTAGCTGGTCAAAGTGGCATGTGCTGTGTCTATGGTCCTAGCCACTCATGAGGCTGAGGTAGGAGGATCACTTGAGCCCGAGAGGTCAAGGCTATAGTGAGCTAAGATCGTGCCACCGCATTTCCGCCCTGGGGGACAGAGTGAGACCTTGTTTCAAGGAAAAAAAAAAAAAAGAAAAGAAATATGGCATAGTATGTTGGTGTTTGTTCATTTTTATATGCTATTTCAGACAATAGAGTTTTCAAAGACAAAGTCTTTGCATTGAGGAACAGGTTAACTCATATATATAAACAGACAATTTACAAATATATATTTGTACAGATTCCTTTTAAAAATATTCTTGGCCGGGTGCGGTGGCTCACACCTGTAATCCCAGCACTTTGTGAAGCCGAGGTGGGCAGATCACAAGGTCAAGAGATTTAGACCATCCTGGCCAACATGGTGAAACCCTGTCTCTACTAAAAAACACAAAAATTAGCTGGGCATGGTGGCATGCCCCTGTAGTCCCAGCTACTCGGGAGGCTGAGGTAGGAGAATTGCTTGAACCCGGGAGGCGGAGGTTGCAGTGAGTCGAGATCATGCCACCGTACTCCAGCCTGGTGCCTGGCGACAGAGTGAGACTCTGTCTCAAAAAAAAAAAATTTCTCAGGACTGCAATAACCAAATATATTATTTTGGTGGAATTTTTATGTTTATTTGGTATGTTCTCAAAGCATTTTCTATTATCCATTTGAATTTTTATTGAAATTGACACCTGACACTTCCGCCATGTGAAGGGTTATTTATTTATTTATTTATTTTTGAGATGGAGTCTCACACTGCTACCTAAGCTGTAGTGTAGAGGTTCGATCTCAGCTCACTGCAATCTCCGCCTCCTGGGTTCAAGCAATTCTCCTGCCTCAGCCTCCTGAGTAGCTGGGACTACAGGCGTGCACCACCACGCCCAGCTAATTTTTTTGTATTTTTAGTAGAGACAGGGTTTCACCATGTTGGCCAGGATGGTCTCGATCTCCTGACCTTGTGATCTGCCTGCCTCGGCCTCTCAAAGTGTTGGGATTACAGGCGTGAGCCACTGCACCCGGCTGGATTATTTATATCTTAAAGTGAAATGAAAGGTTGATTGTCCTAAGTTCCTTTTTTCATTTCCCTGCTTTTTAAAGATCTTCTCAAACAAGTTTGTAAACTTCTACCCCAACAGTTTTCTATGGTTTTGGAGAATATGGTTGTGTGTATCACGGCTTATGGTTTCAGCCAGCTGTGAGATGTGTGTGTTGGTAACTTTGATTCTACTTAAGTATCTACTGCATGAATCTGAAGGTCATGACTGCCTTTTTGTGTAGTACCTTCATGAAAACGGTATTATACATCGTGACTTAAAGCCAGAGAACGTTTTACTATCATCTCAAGAAGAGGACTGTCTTATAAAGGTAAGAAATTGGCATTCTGTATGTGGCTATTCCTGTAGATTCTTGTTTAGAAACTTAATTCCTCAGCTAAAAAGTGGGAGCATAAAAAAAAGGTTGAGAATCTGACCTTTTCACTCTTATCAATTATTTTAGAGATCAGGTGATATTGCTCTTATCCAGATTTGAATTAGCATTTATTAAGCTCTGTTGTGTACAAGTGACCTTTGTGCTCAGAGAGAGAGAAGGGTCTAAATGGACGAGTGGGCCGAGCGCAGTGTCTCACGCCTGTAATCCCAGCACTTTGGGAGGCCGAGGCAGGTGGATCTCTTGAGGTCAGGAGTTTGAGACCAGCCTGGCCAACATGGCAAAACCTCATCTCTAATAACATACAAAAATTTAGCTGAGTATGGTGGTGGGTGCCTGTAATTCCAGCTACTTGGGAGGCTGAGACATAAGAATCACTTGAATCTGGGAGGCAGAGGTTGCAGTGAGCTGACATTGCACCACTGCACTCCAGCCTGCACAAAAGAGCAAGATGTCATCTCAAAATAAGTGAATGAATGAATGAGTAATCACATGCCCTGCCTTTCCCTGTTTCTCAAGGCTGGCATCACTTTAGAATCTCTTGTTAGGATTTATGACACCAAGCTTCACCTCAGAAGCTAAGAGTAGCATTCAGGTATAAGCATGTGTGTCCAAGCTCCCCAGGTATTCCATAGTGGAGCCAAGTTTGAGACAATGGGGTCTAAGAACCATATAGAACTAATTAGAATCCTGAAGTGTCTGTGATAATGGTTATAAGCTTTTTGTAAGATTACAGAGGACACAGGTTAAGTTGGAAAGCCTCAGTGTTGAGATTCCTAGGCTCAGGAATTTTAATTTAAACAAAATTAAATGTCTTAACTTGCAAAGACATGAATCTGTAGATTCCAGATTAATGGCAGGTGTGAGTTGTACAATAGAAACTAATCAAGCCTACATGTCTTCTTGGACTGGCAAACTATATTAATCTTTTTATTTTATGACATAGTTCAACATTATTCCCTTTTGTACTGAATTTTAGATTACTGATTTTGGGCACTCCAAGATTTTGGGGGAGACCTCTCTCATGAGAACTTTATGTGGAACTCCCACGTACTTGGCTCCTGAAGTTCTTGTTTCTGTCGGGACTGCTGGGTATAACCGTGCTGTGGACTGCTGGAGTTTAGGAGTTATTCTTTTTATCTGGTAAGAAAAATTTTCAGTGCTTCACAGACTGGTAAGAGGTGATTAGATGAAGTCACAAATGTGTCTTGCTCCATTGCCCAGGCTGGCATGCAGTGGCTTGATCTTGGCTAACTGTAGCCTCTACCTCCTGGGTCAAGTGATCCTCCTACCTCAGCCTCCCGAGTAGCTGGGACTACAGGCGCACACTACCATGCCCAGCTAATTTTTCTATTTTTTGTAGTGATGGGGTTTTGCCATGTTGCCCGGGCTGATCTTGAACTCCTGGGCTCAGGTGATCCTCCTGCCTCATCCTCCCAAAGTGCTGGGATTACAAGCATGAGCCATTGTTCCCAGCCTAGCTCAGTTTTTGATCATTGATTTAAAGAAAAATCTGACTTTCATTATGCTGAAAAAGAAACCTATATATCTGAATGCCACTGAGAATGCCACTTGATTTCTTTTCCTTTCTCTCTCTACCAATATTAAGCCTTAGCGGGTATCCACCTTTCTCTGAGCATAGGACTCAAGTGTCACTGAAGGATCAAATCACCAGTGGAAAATACAACTTCATTCCTGAAGTCTGGACAGAGGTCTCAGAGGAGGGTATGAATACTAAAGGGTTAAGAATTTGTGGTAAGCTAAAATGTGTATGTGCTGTGGTGGGAGTTTCTTTTCAAATTCCTTGGTGTTTTTTCCTGTCAATTCTGTTCTTATTTTACATTGTTAGTTTCACACCATTTGAGAGGCACTGGAAATTATTAAGAGCGTGTGCTCTGGTCCTGGGTCTGCTACTACTTAGTCGTGTGGCCTTAGGCAAGAATAACTCCAGTCTCCATTTTCTTTCTGTGTAAAGGGACCCTCAATAACCCCTACCTTAAAAGGTTTTCGTGAGGGTTAACTATAATGTACACAAGTGCCTGGTATCTATTTTAGTGAGCAAAATAAGTGCACTTGTAACTTTTTAGTTACAAGGTTTCCTTTGAGTAAGTAAGCATGTAAAAACTAGATGTCATTAGTTACCCTCTAGTTTGTAATTTATCCTGACAACTTTAGTTCCCTGAAGAGAAAGTAGAAAATTAAATGTCAAATAATATAGATGTTTGTGTTAAATGTCAGAATATTTAAGGAACAATAGTGTTGCAGTATACAAGGCAGCGTGCATTTGTTGCTTGCTGGAGTGTCAAGTTTTATTTCTGACAAGTCTGCAGTTCCAAGGAACCTCCCCCTGGCTGAGTAACTCTCACCCATCAATCTGTGAGTGTCAGGGAGAGTGCTGTGCATCCCAAGTATCTTAGAATTGCGTGGAAGTTCAGCTTTAATTAGTATGACCTTGAGTGTAGCAGCAAGAGACAGAACGGCAGCTAAGAGCTCCTCACTGACATCCCAGCAGCGGGAGACGAGGAGTGTCATTATCATTCCTGGTCTTCTCACAGTACTCTGAATACAGAGAGTGAAGAAGATTAGGGGGCCCTGTCTGCTGACTCCATGATGATCTCAGACCCTCTCTGCTCTTTCTGGATGGTGGCCTGTTAATTCTGGCATACTATGATATTGCTGACTTAATATATTTATCCTTTTTGCTGTGATTTGCCCAATTGTTGTTTTAGCTCTGGACCTTGTCAAGAAGTTGTTGGTGGTGGATCCAAAGGCACGTTTTACGACAGAAGAAGCCTTGAGACACCCATGGCTTCAGGTGGGTGTGGGACAGTGCCCGCTAGCATAAAATACATGGGAAGCCCTGCTGCCTGAAAGACATGAGGCAGAGGACAGAAACATGTTTGCTTTGTTGGGTCTGTTTAATTTAACTATTTTAGATGTATGGGGGGTATCTTACAAGATGGGTTACAACCTTTTTTTTTTTTTTTTCCCCAGACAGGGTCTTGTTTTGTCACTCAGGCTGGAATGCAGTGGGGTGATCTTAGCTCACTGCAACCTCCGCCTCCCTGGTTCAAGTGATTCTCATGCCTCAGCCTCTCCAGTAGTTGGGATTACAGGTGTGCGCCACCACACCAGCTAATTTTTGTATTTTTTTAGAGATGACGTTTTGCCATGTTGGCCAGGGTGCAACCTTTTTGATGTTACTCATGGCTGTTGGATGTACAGCTCACTTTATGTACTGTTCTGGTTCCACTTGGCTGCCCCAAGTTTCCAGTTTGGCCTCTGTTCCTTTGAGGGCTTGTTCTTGCTCCACCCCCAGCCATGTCCACCACTCCCCATAGGTGGGATGCATTCCAGCCATCTTCAACCTTAAATCAGGGAAGCTGGGGGAGGTGGAGGGCAGCCTCCCTGGGGAGAATCCAGCTATTTCTCAAGCCCAAGTGACTGGGTATAAAGGGTCCCACTGCTTGTTCATTGAGGTGAGTAAATATGCCCTTAGTGAAGGCTGTCACTTGCACCTTTTGTCTGTATTATCGCTGTGTTCCTGCTAGGGGTTGGGGCTGCCGTTATTATATGCTGACCTCATTTGGAACTGCCAGAGTTGGAAGTACTTTGTGGCTTTGCTGGGTTAATCTTTAGTTTTGGAATTAGCTACAACATTGGGCAGGTTTTTCTGATAGATGTCTGGTCTTCTGTTATAAGCAGTTCCATTCAACACAGCCATGCCTCTTTCTATTGATTTTCTTTTAGTCTGTGTATTGGTCTGTTCTCTCACTGCTATAAAGAACTGCCCGAGACTGGGTAATTTATAAAGAAAAGAGGTTTAATTGACTCACAGTTTCACATGGCTGGGGAGGGCTCAGGAAACTTACAATCATGGTGGAAGGGGAAGAAGGCATGTCTTAATGGCAGCAGGTGAGAGACCATGTGAAGGAAGTGAAGGGGGAAAAGAGCCTCTTATAAAACAGTCAGATCTCGTGAGAATTCATTATCACGAGAACAGCCTGGGGGAAACTGCCCCCACTAACCAGTCACTTCCTACTAGGTCCCTTTCTCAACATCTGGGGATTACAATTTGAGATGAGATTTGGGTGGGGACACAAAGCCAAACCATATCAGTCTGTTTTCTGTGCAGTTGGGGGACCGAACCAGGTAGCTTGAGCTAGAGGCTGTTACTTGAGCTACATGCTGTTTCTCTGGGGATTACTGGTTCAGGAACTCCTTGTGCAATCCAGCCTCAGCCCGGTACTTCTGGGACTCTGGGAAGACTCCGCATTCTCTGTTCCAATCCTCTACACCTGACAGTTTTGCTCAGGCCAGCTCAGGTTGAGAACAACAAATCCTTAAAAAAACAAACAAAACAAAACAAAACAAAACCCAGATATATGTGTTTTGGATGTCGCCCTGGAAACTGCAGTCTCCCCAGAAGAAATCTGTCAGATGATTTACCATTTAATAGACCACACAGATTTGAAACAGCAGGACCCTGGAGGAAAGGAGTTTGGAAACAAAGGGTGCCTTTGCATGTGGGGATTTAATTTTGATGAAAAAGAGAAACATGCCTTTTGGCTCTTTTCATGTGTCCTAATAGGGAAACTCTTGGGTCTAAATGTAGAGGTACAGGAGCTGCGTTCATCTCTAACAACGACAACAAAAAAAGTAGAATTGGCCAGTTGAGCCTGGGAACAAGGTTTGCATCTGCCTGAAATTTATGAGCAAGCATAGCCTATTTTTTTTGTACTTCTTTCTCTCGAAGAAAACTTATTAACAACCAAGGAGAAGGTGAAGTTCAACTCTGTTGCAGGATCTCCCTGGAATACTTTTTTCTCCACCTTTTGTTTTTGTAGCAAAAGGAGGAAGGAACATTGAATGAAGACAAGGATGAAGACTGACCGTCTAAAACATCTGTTAGTGATAGCTGAGGTTTTATTTTGGGAAAATTCAGTGTTTTTGAAGAAACCAAACGGTTTTGTGGGTCTGGTGCTGGACAGAATGTTGGAAATGTGGATTCTGGTCTCTGTTTTGTCATTAACTGAGTGCCCAGTTTTGGGAGCGTCCCTTATTCTACTGTCTGCCTCATGTTTACTGCCTGAAATAGAGGATTTCTTCTGTTTGCTTTCAAGGGATATTATACTTGACTTTTTGTTTTATTTATCGTTGGAAACAAGGTCTTCCTCTGTTGCCTAAACTGGAGTGCAGTGGTGCAATTACAGCTCACTGCAGTCTTGACCTCTTGGCCTTAAGAGATCTCCTGTCTCAGCCTCACAAAGTGCTTGGATAATAGGCATGAGCCACTGTTTGGCTAACTGAATATTTTGGAATAATTGTAGACATCACGAAGGACATCAATGTTTGTTTGTTTTTATGTATTTATTTCGTTTTTTGAGAAGAAGTCTCGCTTTTGTCTCCCAGGCTGGAGTGCAGTGGTGCAATCTCGGCTCACTGTGACCTCTGCCTCCAGGTTCAAGCGATTCTCCTGCATCAGCTTCCCAAATGGCTGGGATTACAGGCACCTGCCACCATGCCCAGCCATTTTTGTATTTTTAGTAGAGACGGGGTTTCACCATGTTGGCCAGACTGGTCTCAAACTCCTGACTGACCTCGGGTGATCCACCTACCTTGGCCTCCCAAAGTGCTGGGATTATAGGCATGAGCCACTTCACCTGGTCTGATTACTTGTTTTAAATGTAGGCCTGATTAGGCTTGTGGCCACTCTGGTCTCACTGAAGGGCTGCCAGGTGAAGGGCATTTCATTGTGGTTTTGTATGTTCATTCATTCATTTCTTCAGAGCACAGTTAATGAACTTGTGTGTTAAGCACTGTTAGGCACCGTGCATACAAAAGGAATAAACTGTGTCCTTGCCTTGGAGCTGAAAAGTTTGGGCTGGGGCCAGCCTGACCATGGTCATTACAGAGGAGTGCGATACATGCCGTCATAGCGGTATATGCAGAGTATGCTTCTAAACCTAGAAGAGGTGCTCATACCTTCACACAGTGTGAAGAGTGTCGTAGGGCTAAACGGCCTGGCAATAACAGGGGGATAAGCAGGTCAGCATTTTCAAACACGTACTGAATCGCTCTGATATGGAGGCCCTGTGCCTGTTAGAGTGCCTGGCACCTAAGGGTGCTTAGGAAATATTTGTTCACTGAATGAGGAAGGTGGGTCAGGTGAATGGGCAGGAAAACAAGGCGGGCATTTCTGGTTGAGGCTGTGGCACGAGCAGGTATAGGGGAAAATAAGAGACGGACTTTTGAGAGTGACACTGCTAAATAATAGAGATCCTAAGTAAGGCTGTGAGAGGGTACAGAGTGGAATCCAGATGAGCTGGCTACTATCAAATGGCAATGGGGAGCTACACTGAGAAACTCAAAACAGAATGATGGAAGCAGGTGGTGACTCTAGCTACCAAGTAGAGGATGGTCAAACCTGTTATTAGTCCTCTAGTACTGTAAAACTCTCTCCTCCTCTCCTCTCCTTTCCTTTCCTCTTTCTTACCTCTTTTTTTTTTTTTTTGCTCAAAGTCTCACTGTGTTGCCCAGGCTGAAGTGCAGTGGTACAGTGGCACAGTCTCAGCTCACTGCAACCTCTGCCTCCTGGGTTCAAGCGATTCTCCTGCCTCAGCCTTCCTAGTAGCTAGGATTACAGGCCTGTGCCACCACTCCTGGCTAATTTTTGTGTTTAGTAGAAATGGGGTTTCTCCATGTTGGCCAGGCTGGTCTCAAACGCTTAACCTCAAGTGATCTGCCCTGCCTCAGCCTCCCAAAATACTGGGATTACAGGCATGAGCCACTATGTCTGGTCCTTCCTTTTTTCCTTCCTTCCCCCACCCTTCGCCTCCCCTCTCCTCCCCTCCCCTCCCCTCGCCTCCCCTCTCCTCGCCTCCCTTCGCCTCCTCTCCCCTCCCCTCGCCTCCCCTCTCCTCCCTTCTCTCCTTCCTCTCCGTTACACACCACCCGCAACATCCATCCCTGAACCCCACCCCTTCTTTGCTCTCTCTCCT